>JAACNH010002602.1:9752-32252 GCA_019447015.1 Hymenochirus boettgeri
GTGACAGTGTACTATGGTGAAGGTGTACTATGGTGATGGTGTACTATAGTGAAGGTGTACGTGAAGGTGTACTATAGTGATGGTGTACTGTGGTGAAGGTGTACTATGGTGACAGTGTACTATGGTCGAAGGTGTACTATGGCGAAGGTGTATTACGTAATGGTGTACTATGGTGATGGTGTACTATGGTGAAGGTATACTATGGTGATGGTGTACTATGGCAAAGGTGTACTATGGTGATGGTGTATTACGGTAATAGTGTACTATGGTGATGGTGTACTATTGTGATGGTTTACTATGGTGATAGTGTACTATGGTGATGGTGTACTATTATGATGGTGTACTAGGGTGACAAAGTACTAGAGTAAAGGTGTACTATTGTGACGGTGTACTATTGTGATGGTGTAATATTGTGACGGTGTACTATTGTGACGGTGTACTATTGTGATGGTGTAATATTGTGACGGTGTACTATTGTGACGGTGTACTAGGGTGACTATGTACTATTGTGACGGTGTACTAGGGTGACTATGTACTATTGTGACGGTGTACTATGGTGATGGTGTACTATTGTGACGGTGTACTATTGTGACAGTGTACTACTGTGACGGTGTACTAGGGTGATGGTGTAATATTGTGACGGTGTACTATGGTGATGGTGTAATATGGTGATGGTGTACTATTGTGACGGTGTACTATGGTGATGGTGTAATATGGTGATGGTGTACTATTGTGACGGTGTACTATGGTGATGGTGTAATATTGTGACGGTGTACTACAACCACTACGACTACACCACACCAACCACTAGGCCATACACAGACCCAACCACTAGGAAATACACAGACCCAATCACTAGGCCATGCACAGACCCAAACCATAGGAAATACACAGACCCAACCACTAGGAAATACAACAGACCCAACCACTAGGAAATACACAGACTAAACTACAGTACTAGACCATAGAAGAATACACAGACCAACCTCCCCTAGGCCATACACAGACAGACATCCCCTAGGCCGTACACCAACCAACCTCCTCTAGGCTGTACAGAGACCAACCCCTTAGGCTGTACAAGACCAACCTCCTCAGGCCGTACACAGACCAACTACCCTAGGCCGTACACAAGACCAACCTCCCCTATGCCATATACAGACTAACTCCCTAGGCCATGGGCAGACCAACCCTCTAGGTTATATGCAATCCAGTCCACTATGCCATAGGCATACCAACCTCCCTGGGCCATAGACGACCAACCACCTAAGCCATACCTGAAGCAACTTCGTTGGCCAACCCACTAGGATATTTACAGTCCAACCCCTAAGCCATACACGAACCAACTTCCTAGGTCATATAATTGATTTAGCCACGCTGTGTGTACTTAGAACGTTTTTATTATTAGTATGAAAGTAACATTCTATTAATTATCAGATGATCAGTGACAGTGATCACTATAAATGGGATTGTGTAATGTCTACGTATTAAGTTAATTTATCAGTGACAGTGATCACTATAAATGGGATGTATATGAGGTTATAGACCCATGTCCCCTATGGAGAAAGCCACACTAGTCCTTTTTGTCCTGCAGGTTCCTACAATTATAAAGAGGAAATTAAAGAACGGAATGCAGTGAGACCTTTATCAGAAATGCTTTTTATTTGTACTTTGCCTTTGCACACCGTTTATAACCTTATAACGCAGCTTAATGAGGAGTGGATATATTTCTAAAAACTTTGCATTGGGCATTGCAGAGATGGGCCCCAGGGGCCAAGGAACACATAGGGCCCTTTTTAAACAACCACCATCATAATATGAAGAAAGCCCTTCCTCTAGCTTTAGCCGCAACTATGTTCACATGGTTTCCTGCTCTCCCCTTTCTGTTGGCGTTCATTTTGGTCTAGTTCCCCTTTATTTCTTTAGCTCCGCCTTCTTCCATTTATCTCTCTTCTTACCCCGGACGATGCCATTTCCACCTCTCTTCCTGCCATTCTGTGTTCCATTCACTTCCCCTTCACCCCAATATATATGGCAGCCCATTGTATAACATGTATAGCAGTTGGCAGTATTGTGCTTTATGTTATTATCTTACAAATGGTTTATCATGACAGTGATCAGTAGAACTGTAATTTTCATATAAAACTGGTTATTTTCTAATCTATAAAATGTGGTGTCTGGCATTCTTATTTAAGGAATAATGTCCGTGCCTATGAGCCAACGCTGGAATCTAACTAATGCGACTAGTTCTGATTGGTTAGGATGTGACTATCTAGTTCTGATTGGTTAGAATGTGACTATCTAGTTCTGATTGGTTAGGATGTGACTATCTAGTTCTGATTGGTTAGAATGTGACTATCTAGTTCTGATTGGTTATGGTGTGACTACCTAGTTCTGATTGGTTAGGGTATGACTATCTAGTTCTGATTGGTTAGGGTATGACTATCTAGTTCTGATTGGTTAGGGTATGACTATCTAGTTCTGATTGGTTAGGATTGGACTATCTAGTTCTGATTGGTTATTGGTGTGACTACCTAGTTCGATTGGTTTAGGGTATGACTATCAGTCTGATTGGTAAGGGTAGACTATTAGTTCTGATTGGTTAGGGTTGACTATCTAGTTCTGATTGGTAGGGTGGACTATCTGTTCTGATTGGTTAGGGTATGACTATTAGTTCTGATTGGTTATGCGTATATGACTATCTAGTTCTGATTGGTTAGGGTATGACTATCTAGTTCTGATTGGTTATGGTGTAATACTAGTTCTGATTGGTAAGGGTATGACTATCTAGTTTGATTGGTTAGGGTATGACTATTTAGTTCTGATTGGTGTAGGGTATGATATTATTTCTGATTGGTTGGGTATGACTATCTAGTTCTGATGGTAAGGGTATGGACTATTTAGTTCTGATGGGTAGGTATGACTATCTAGTTCGATTGGTAAGGGTATGACTATTTAGTTCTGATTGGTTAGGGTATGACTATCTAGTTCTGATTGGTTAGGTGGTGACTACCTAGTTCTGATTGGTTAGGGATGACTATCTAGTTCTGATTGGTTAGGTGTGTGACTATCTAGTTCTGATTGGTTAGGTATGACTATCTAGTCTGATTCGTAGGGTATGACTATCTAGTTCTGATTCGTAAGGGTATGACTATCTAATGATTGGTTAGGGTATTATGTTAGTTCTGATTGGTTATGGTGTAACTACCTAGTTCTGATTGTAGGTAGACTATTATTTGATTGGTTAGGGTATGACTATCTAGTTCTGATTGGTTAGGATGTGTGTGACTATCTAGTTCAGATTGGTTATGGTGTAACTACCTAGTTCTGATTGGTTAGGGTATGACTATCTAGTTCTGATTGGTTAGGATGTGACTATCAAGTTCTAATTGGTTAGGATGTGACTATCTAGTTCTGATTGGTTATGGTGTGACTACCTAGTTCTGATGTTGAGTATTAGAGTATGACTATCGTTTGATTGGTTAGGGTGTGGATATCTAGTTTGATTGGTTAGGGTTTATAGATGACATCAGTTCTGATTGGTTATGGGTGTGACTACCTAGTTCTGATTGGTTAGGGTAGACATATTGTTCTGATGGTTAGGGGTGACTTATCTATGCTGATTGGTTAGGGTATGCTATCTAGTTCTGATTGGTTATGGTGTGACTACCTAGTTCTGATTTGTTTTATGGTAGACTATCTAGTTCTGATTGGTTATGGTGTGACTACTAGTTCTGATTGGTTAGGGTATGACTATCTAGTTCTGATTGGTTGGGTGATGGACTATCTAGTTCTGATTGGTTAGGAGTGTTGAACTATTAGTTCTGATTGGTTAGGATATGACTATCTAGTTCTGATTGGTTAGGGTATGACTATCTAGTTCTGATTGGTTAGGATGTGACTATCTAGTTCTGATTGGTTATGGTGTGACTACCTAGTTCTGATTGGTTAGGGTATGACTATCTAGTTCTGATTGGTTATGGTGTGACTACTGTTCTGATTGGTTGGGTATGACTATCTAGTTCTGATTGGTTTAAAGGTATGACTATTAGTTCTGAGGTTAGGGTTGTGACTATCTAGTTCTGATTGGTTATGGTGTGACTACCTAGTTCTGATTGGTTAGGGTATGACTATCTAGTTCTGATTGGTTAGGGTGTGACTATCTAGTTCTGATTGGTTAGGGTATGACTATCTAGTTCTGATTGGTTAGGGTGTGACTATCTAGTTCTGATTGGTTAGGGTATGACTATCTAGTTCTGATTGGTTAGGATGTGACTATCTAGTTCTGATTGGTTAGGATGTGACTACCAGTTCTGATTGGTTTGGTATGACTACCTAGTTCTGATTGGTTAGGGTATGACTATCTAGTTCTGATTGGTAAGGATGTGACTATCTAGTTCTGATTGGTTAGGATGTGACTATCTAGTTCTGATTGGTTATGGTGTAACTACCTAGTTCTGATTGGTTAGGATGTGACTATCTAGTTCTGATTGGTTATGGTGTGACTACCTAGTTCTGATTGGTAAGGGTATGACTATCTAGTTCTGATTGGTTAGGGTATGACTATCTAGTTCTGATTGGTTAGGGTATGACTATCTAGTTCTGATTGGTTAGGGTATGACTATTTAGTTCTGATTGGTTAGGGTATGACTATCTAGTTCTGATTATTTATTATTTATCTATCAATTATTCATTTATTCATCTATTATGTATTATTTATCATCTATACATCTAGTATCTATATATCAATTTATTTATACTGCTCTCTCTCTATCTCTATCTATAATATCAATCTATACTCACTCTCTATTTATCTATCATCTATCATCTATTATCATCTATCTATCATCTAGATTCTATCTATTATACATCTATCCATTTATCTATCACTCTCCATCTATTAATCATCATCTAGCTATGATCTACTATAATCTATCATCTATCTATCTGACCTATCTATGATCTATTATCTATCATCTATCTATCTATGATCTATTATCTATCATCTATCTATATCTATTATCTATCTATCTATCATCTATTATCTATCTATCTATCTATCTATCTATCCTTGTATTGTATCTATTGTATGGGGCCCAGGAATGTGCATTGATTATCTTTTCTATGTTTATACATATAGATATACTGTATATACAGATAATATGATATTGTATGGGGCCTAGGAATGTGCATTGATTATCTTTTCTATGTTTATACATATAGATATACTGTATATCAGATAATATGATATGTAGGGGCCTAGGATGTACATGATTACTTCTATGTTTATACTATAGATAACTGTATATACAGATAATATGATATTGTATGGGCCCAGGAATGTGCATGATATCTTTTCTATGTTTATACATATAGATATACTGATATACAGATAATATGATATGATGGGACCTAGGAATGTACATTGATTATTTTCATGTTTATACATATAGATATACTGTATATACAGATAATATGATATTGTATGGGCCTAGGAATGTACATTGATTATTTTCTATGTTTATACATATAGAATACTGTATATACAGATAATATGATATTTGTATGGGGCCTAGGAATGTACATTGATTATCTTTTCTATGTTTATACATATAGATATACTGTATATACAGATAATATGATATTGTATGGGGCCTAGGAATGTACATTGATTATCTTTCTATGTTTATACATATAGATATACTGTATACAGATAATATGATATTGTATGGGCCTAGGAATGTACATTGATTATCTTTTATATGTTATATAATATAGATAACTGTATATACAGAATAATATGATATGTATGGGACCTAGGAAGTGCATTGATTATCTTTTCTATGGTTGTATACATATAGATATACTGTATATACAGTAATATGATATTGTATGGGGCCCAGGAAGGTAATGATTATCTTTCTATGTTTAAATATAGATATACTGTAATACAGATTAATATGATATTGTATGGGGCCTAGGAATGTACATTGATATCTTTCTGTGTTTATATATATATAGATATACTGTATATACGATAATATGATATTGTATGGGACCTAGAATGTGCATTGATTATCTTTTCTATGTTATACATATAGATAGTATTTACAGATAATATGATGTATGGGGGACCTAGGAATGTCATTGATTATCTTTCGTATGTATATATATAATAAGATATATGGTGTTATACAGATTAATGATATTGTATGCGGGCCTAGGAATGTGCATGATTATCTTATCTATGTTGTATAAAGTATGCCAGGTGCCAGATAATATGATGGGGGACTTACAGTATTAAATTATCTGTGGTGGGGACTTACAATATATTATATTATCTGTGTATGGGGGACTTACAGTATATTATAATATCGTGTGTGGGGATAGTATATTTAATTATCTGTGTATGGGGATTTACACCACATGGTATAAAAAAATATATATAAGCATCTATCAATCAATTCAATCTATCTATCATCATCTCAATCTTTACTATCAGCTATCTATCTATCGATCTACCACCGATCTATCTATCTATATATTTTACATCGTATCTATCTATTCTATCATACTATCTATCGATCATATCAGTAGGACGTCATCAAGTCGGAGCAGGTAGCGATGGAGCGAGGCACGGTACGAGCATCTAGCACAAGGAGCGACCAGCAGCGATCGAGATCATCTACGAGCGAGCAAGGGAGCGACGAGCTACGACAGAGTCGACGAGCGATCAGCACTGACAATGACAGTCGAGCAGCTAGTGCTATGTGAACATATAAGCATCAGCGTGCAGGAGGGCAGCGATCAGATCATCAGATTATTATCATCATCATGCTCTTTCTTTTCACTACTTGCCACCACCCCTGTAAAGTTTGATTATATATCTTCTTCTGAAACCGCAGCATCATAGAGAATAATCGATCAATCTGCAGTTTAGTTCACCTTTAAATAACCAATTCAACAATTCAAATCTGGATTAACTTTATTAACGTTTATAAATATATGGATCAAAATGACACAATTTATTGGACAGAATAGAAAAAACTAAATTTCCATCAATGGATAGGTTAATTATAAGGGGGGTAAATAATGATAACAGGATGAATATGGATACAGGTGGTAAAAATGATAATGTATACCAGGGTCAAATATGGATATGGGTTGGGGGGGGGAATGAGATTGGTACCCGGGGGTACGGGGGGGGGGGGTGGCGGTATTGTTAAATATAGATACTGGGGTTTCAATATGGATACAGGGGGAAGAGGAAAATGGATACCATGGGTAAATATGATACCAGGGGGGTAATATGGATACCAGGGGGTAGTAAATATTGGATACCAGGGGGTAAATATGGATACCAGGGGTAAATAGGGATACGGGGTAAATATGGATACCAGGGTGGTTAAATATGGATACCAGGGGTGTTTAAATATGGATACAGGGGTAAATGATACCAGGGGTAAAATAGGATACCAGGTAAGGTGGTAAATATGGATTACCAGGGGGTAAAAAAATATGGATACAGGGGGTTGGTAATAATCTAATAGGGATACCAGGGGGAAATATGGAACCATGGGAAATATGGATCCAGGGGGTAAAATAGGATACCAGGGGTTAAATATGGAATACCAGTGGGTAACATATGGATACCAGGGTTAATATGGGATACCAGGGGGTAAATAATGGATACCATGGGTTAAATATGGATACCAGGGGGTATAATAATGGATACCAGGGGTTAAATATGGATACCAGGGGTTAATAGGTACCAGGGTTAAATATGGATACCAGGGGGTAAATATGGATACCAGGGATAAATATGGATACCGGGAGGCTGGTAAATATGGATACCAGGGGTAAATTGGATAACAAGGGGTTAAATATGGATACCAGGGGTAGGTAAATATAGATACCAGGGGGTAAGGAAAATGGATACTAGGGTAAATATGGCTACCAGGGGGTAAATATGGAGACCAGGGGTAAATATGGATCTACCTGGATAAATGGATACCAGGGGTAAATATGGATACCGGGGGTAAAATATGGATACCATGGATAATATGGATACCAGGGGGTGGTAAATATGGATACCATGGAATAAATATGGATACCAGGGGGGTAAATATGGATACCATGGGATACAAATGGATACCAGGGGGTGGTCAGGGGATAAATAGGATACCAGGGGGTAAATGTTAGGGGTACAATATCGGATACCATGGATAACTATGGTACCAGGGGGTAAATAGGATACCAGGGGGGTGTAAAATATGGATACCAGGGATAAATCTGGAAAGATGTCCCAATGTAGCTTGTCCTTAGTAAACAGGCCCCTTTGTCTTTAATAAAATCCCATTAGTTACATAAAATCAACATATAAATAATAATAAACTTTGTAAAACAGAATCTACTCATTATATCTAACTATAGATAATATAAATAGTACTGAACATTTGGGTTTTTTTTTTAAACAGAAGTGCACAGTGTCTGTGTATGGCCTAGTGGTTGGGTCTGTGTATGGCCTAGTGGTTGGGTCTGTGTAGGGCCTAGTGGTTGGGTCTGTGTATGGCCTAGTGGATGGGTCTGTGTATGGCCCTAGTGGTTGGGTCTGTGTATGGCCTAGTGATTGGGTCTGTTGTATTTCCTAGTGGTTGGGTCTGTGTATGGCCTAGTGGTTGTGGTCTGTGTATGGCCTATGGTTGGGTCTGTGTATGGCCTAGTGGTTGGGTCTGTGTATGGCCTAGTGGTTGGGTCTGTGTATGGCCTAGTGGTTGGGTCTGTGTATGGCCTAGTGTGTTGGTCTGTGTATGGCCTATGTGGTGTGTGTTGGGTCTGTGTATGGCCTATTGGTTGGGTCTGTGTATGGCCTAGTGTTGGGTCTGTGTATGGCCTAGTGGTTGGGTCTGTGTATGACCTAGTGTTTGGGTCTGGTATGGCCTAGTGGTTGGGTCTGTGTATGGCCTAGTGGTTGGGTCTGTGTATTTCCTAGTGGTTGGGTCTGTGTTTGGCCTAGTGGTTGGGGTCTGTGTATGGCCTAGTGATTGGGTATGTGCTATGGCCTATGGTTGGTATGTGTATTTCCTAGTGGTTGGGTCTGTGTATGGCCTAGTAGTTTGGGTATTTGTATTTCCTAGTGGTTGGGTCTGTGTATGGCCTAGTGGTTGGGTCTGTGTATTTCCTAGTGGTTGGGTCTGTGTATGGCCTAGTGGTTGGGTCTGTGTATGGCCTAGTGGTTGGGTCTGTGTATGGGCCTATGGTTGGGTCTGTGTATGGCCTAGTGGTTGGGTCTGTGTATTTTCTAGTGGTTGGGTCTGTGTATGGCCTAGTGGTTAGGTCTGTGTGTATGGCCTAGTGTTTGGCCTGTGTATGGCCTAGTGGTTGGGTCTGTGTATGGCCTAGTGGTTGGGGTCTGTGTATTTCCTAGTGGTTGGGTCTGTGTATTTCCTATGGTTGGGTCGTGTATTTCCTAGTGGTTGGTCTGTGTTTGGCCTTGTGGTTGGGTATGTGTATTTCCTAGTGGTTGGGTCTGTGTATAGGCCTTAGTGTGGGTATTTGTATTTTCCTAGTGGTTGCGTCTGTGTATGGCCTAGTGGTTGGGTCTGTGCATGGCCAGTGATTGGGTCTGTGTATGGCCTAGTGATTGGGTCTGTGTATTTCCTAGTGGTTGGGTCTTGTGTATGGCCTAGTGGTTGGGTCTGTGTATGGCCTAGTGGTTGGGTCTGTGTATGGCCTAGTGGTTGGGTCTGTGTATGGCCTAGTGGTTGGGTTGTTATAGCCTAGTGGTTGGGTCTGTGCATGGCCTAGTGATTGGGTCTGTGTATTTCCTAGTGGTTGGTCTGTGTATGGCCTAGTGGTTGGGTCTGTGTATGGCCTAGTGGTTTGGTCTGTGTTGGTCTAGTGGTTGGGTCTGTGTATGGTCTATTGGTTGGGTCGTGTATGCCTAGTGGTTGGGTCTGTGTATGGCCTAGTGGTTGGGTCTGTGTATGGCCTAGTGATTGGGTCTGTGTATTTTTCCTAGTGGTTGGGTCTGTGTATGGCCTAGTGGTTGGGTCGGTGTATGGCCTAGTGGTTGGGTCTGTGTATGGCCTAGTGGTTGGGTCTGTGTATAGCCTAGTGGTTGGGGTCTGTATGTGGTTCCCCAGTGGTTGGGTCTGTGTATGGCCTAGTGGTTGGGTCTGTGTATTTCCTAGTGGTTGGGTCTGTGTATGGCCTAGTGGTTGGTCTGTGTATGGCCTAGTGGTTGGGTCTGTGTATGGTCCTAGTGGTTGGGCTGTGATTTTCTAGTGGGGGGTCTGTGTATGGCCTAGTGGTTAGGTCTGTGTATGGCCTAGTGTTTGGCCTGTGTATGGCCTAGTGTTGGGTCTGTGAGGCCTAGTGGTTGGGTCTGTGTATTTCCTAGTGGTTGGGTCTGTGTATTTCCTAGTGGTTGGGTCTGTGTATTTCCTAGTGGTTGGGTCCTGTGTTTGGCCTTGTGGTTGGGTATGTGTATTTCCTAGTGGTTGGGTCTGTGTAAGGCCTAGTAGTTGGGTATTTGTATTTCCTAGTTGGTTGCGTCTGTGTATGGCCTAGTGGTTGGGTCTGTGCATGGCCTAGTGATTGGGTCTGTGTATGTCCTAGTGATTTGGTCTGTGTATTTCCTAGTGGTTGGTCTGTGTATGGCCTAGTGGTTGGGTCTGTGTATGGCCTAGTGGTTGGGTCTGTGTAGGGCCTAGTGTTGGGTCTGTGTATGGCCTAGTGGTTGGGTCTGTGTATATCCTAAGTGGTTGGGTCTGTGCATGGCCTAGTGATTGGGTCTGTGTATTTCCTAGTGGTTGGGTCTGTGTATGGCCTAGTGGGTTGGGTCTGTGTATGGTCTAGTGGTTGGGTCTGTGTCAATGGCCTAGGGTTTGGGTCTGTGTTGGCCTAGTGGTTGGGTCTGTGTATGGCTAGTGATTGGGTCTGTGTATTTCCTAGTGGTTGGGTCTGTGTATGGCCTAGTGGTTGGGTCTGTGTATGGCCTAGTGGTTGGGTCTGTGTAGTCCTAGTGGTTGGGTCTGTATATCGTCCATTGGTTGGGTCTTTGTATGGCCTAGTGGTTGGGTCTGTGTATTTCCTAGTGGTTGGGTCTGTGTATGGCCTATTGTTGTGGTCGGTGTATAGCCTAGTGGTTGGGTCTGTGTATGGTCCAGTGGTTGGGTCTGTGTATGGTCCATTGGTTGGGTCTGTGTATGGCCTAGTGGTTGGGTCTATGTATGGCCTAGTGGTTGGTCTGTGTATGGCCTAGTGTTGGGTCTGTGTATGGCCTAGTGGTGGGTCTGGTATGGCCTAGTGGTTGGGTCTGTGTATGGCCTAGTGGTTGGGTCTGTGTATGGCCTAGTGGTTGGGTCTATGTATTGGCCTAGTGGTTTGGGTCTGTGTATGGTCCCGTGGTTGGGTCTGTGTATTTCCTAGTGGTTGGGTCTGTGTATGACCTAGTGGTTGGGTCTGTGTATAGCCTAGTTGGTTGGGTCTGTGTAGGGTCCAGTGGTTGGGTCTGTGTATGGCCTAGTGGTTTGGGTCCTGTGTATGGCCTAGTGGTTGGGTCTGTGTATGGCCTAGTGGTTGGGTCTGTGTATAGCCGTGGTTGGGTCTGTGCATGGCCTAGTGATTGGGTCTGTGTATTTCCTAGTGGTTGGGTCTGTGTATGGCCTAGGGGTTGGGTCTGTGTATGGTCTAGTGGTTGGGTCTGTGTATGGTCTATTGGTTGGGTCTGTGTATGGCCTAGTGGTTGGGTCTGCGTATGGCCTAGTGGTTGGGTCTGTGTATGGCCTAGTGATTGGGTCTGTTTTCCTAGTGGTTGGGTCTGTGTATGGCCTAGTGGTTGGGTCTGTGTATGGCCTAGTGGTTGGTCTGTGTATGGCCTAGTGGTTGGGTCTGTGTATAGCCTAGTGGTTGGGTCTGTATATGGTCCAGTGGTTGGGTGGTCGTGTATGGCCTAGTGGTTGGGTCTGTGTATTTCCTATGGTTGGTCTGTGTTGGCAGTGGTTGGTGTCTGTGTATGAGCCTAGTGGTTGGGTCTGTGTATGGTCCAGTGGTTGGGTCTGTGTATGGTCCATTGGTTGGGTCTGTGTATGGCCTAGTGGTTGGTTCTATGTATGGCCTAGTGGTTGGGTCTGTGTATGGTCAGTGGTTGGGGTCTGTGTATGGCCTAGTGTGTGGGGTCTGTGTATGGCCTGTGGTTGGGTCTGTGTATGGCCTAGTGGTTGGGTCTATGTATGGCCTAGTGGTTGGGTCGTGTATTTTCCTAGTGGTTTGGGTCTGTGTATGACCTAGTGGTTGGGTCTGTGTATGACCTAGTGGTTGGGTCTGTGTATAGCCTAGTGGTTGGGTCTGTGTATGGTCCAGTGGTTGGGTCTGTGTATGGCCTAGTGGTTGGGTTCTGTGTATGGTCCAGTGGTTGGTCTGTGTATGGCCTAGTGGTTGGGTCTGTGTATGGGCCTAGTGGTTGGGTCTGTGTATGGCCTAGTGGTTGGTCTAGTGTATGGTCTGTGTTGGTCTGTTCCTAGTGTGGGTCTGTGTATGGCCTAGTGGTTGGGTCTGTGTATGGCCTAGTGGTTGGGTCTGTGTATGGCCTAGTGGTTGGGTCTGTGTATGACCCTAGTGGTTGGTCGTGTATGCCTAGTGTGGTCTTGTATGGCCAGTGGTGTGGTCTGTGTATTTCCTAGTGGTTGGGTCTGTGTATAGCCTAGTGGTTGGGTCTGTGTATGACCTAGTGGTTGGGTCTGTGTATGGTCCAGTGGTTGGGTCTGTGTTTTCCTAGTGGTTGGTCTGTGTATGCCTAGTGTTGGGTCTGGTGTATGCCAGTGGTTGGTCCTGTGTATGGCCTAGTGGTTGGGTCTGTGTATGCCTAGTGGTTGGGTCTGTGTATGACCTAGTGGTTGGGTCTGTGTATAGCCTAGTGGTTGGGTCTGTGTATGGCCTAGTGGTTGGGTCTGTGTATTTCCTATGGTTGGGTCTGTGTATAGCCTAGTGGTTGGGTCGTGTATTTCCTAGTGGTTGGGTCTGTGTATGGCCTATGGTTGGGTCTGTGTATAGCCTAGTGGTTGGGTCTGTGTATGGTCCAGTGGTTGGGTCTGTGTATGGTCCATTGGTTGGGTCTGTGTATGGCCTAGTGGTTGGGTCTTGATGAGCCTAGTGGTTGGGTCTGTGTATGGTCCAGTGGTTGGGTCTGTGTATGGCCTAGTGGTTGGTCTGTGTATGGCCTAGTGGTTGGGTCTGTGAATGGCCTATTGTTGGGTCTTGTATGGCCTAGTGGTTGGTCTGTGTATGGTCCAGTGGTTGGGTCTGTGTATTTCCTAGTGGTTGGGTCTGTGTATGACCTAGTGGTTGGGTCTGTGTATAGCCTAGTGGTTGGGTAGGTGTAGGTCCAGTGGTTGGGCTGTATGGCCTAGTGGTTGGGTTTGTGTATGGTCCTAGTGGTTGGGTCTGTGTATGGCCTAGTGGTTGGGTCTGTGTATGGCCTAGTGGTTGGTCTTTGTATGCCTAGTGGTTGGGTCTATTTATGGCCTAGTGGTTGGGTCTGTGTATGGTCCAGTGTTTGGTCTGTGTATTTCCTAGTGGTTGGGTCTGTGTATGGCCTAGTGGTTGGGTCTGTGTATGGCCTATGGTTGGGTCTGTGTATGACCTAGTGGTTGGGTCTGTGTATGACCTAGTGGTTGGGTCTGTGTATTTCCTAGTGTTGGGTCTGTGTATTTCCTAGTGGTTGGGTCTGTGTATAGCCTAGTGGTTGGGCTGTGTATGACCTAGTGGTTGGGTCTGTGTATGGTCCAGTGGTTGGGTCTGTGTATTTCCTAGTGGTTGGGTCTGTGTATGACCTAGTGGTTGGGTCTGTGTTGGTCCAGTGGTTGGGTCTGTTGTATGGCCTAGGGTTGGGTCTGTGTATTTCCTAGTGGTTGGGTCTGTGTATGACCTAGTGGTTGGGTCGTTGTATAGCCTAGTGGTTGGGTCTGTGTATGGCCTAGTGGTTGGGTCTGTGTATTTCCTAGTGGTTGGGTCTGTGTATCCTATGGTTGGGTCTGTGTATGTCCTAGTGGTTGGGTCTGTGTATGGCCTAGTGGTTGGGTCTGTGTATGGCCTAGTGGTTTAGACAAAGACGGAGGATTAAACCCCCCATTGTGTATGTGAATGAGCGTTCATTATCAGAGTGTTTGATGACCTGCTGCCGACAAACTTTTAGAAACTTCTCTGGATTTCCCAGACTTCTCCACTCAAGGCGTTTGCAGCTCCTTTGATGGTCCAAGTAAAGGGCAAGTTGCTTGCGTAGGAGCCCGATATCCATATCTTCAGTGCTCTTCTTCTTCAGGTGCTCAATCAGAGCGTCAAACTTATTGATCCCACGACCAACACCCAACCACTAGGTCATACACAGACCCAACCACTAGGAAATACACAGACCCAATCACTAGGCCATGCACAGACCCAACCACTAGGAAATACACAGACCCAACCACTAGGAAATACACAGACCCAACCACTAGGAAATACACAGACTAAACTACAGTACTAGACCATAGACAGAATACACAGACCAACCTCCCCTAGGCCATACACAGACAGACATCCCCTAGGCCGTACACCAACCAACCTCCTCTAGGCTGTACAGAGACCAACCTCCTCTAGGCTGTACAGAGACCAACCTCCTCTAGGCCGTACACAGACCAACCTACCCTAGGCCGTACACAGACCAACCTCCCCTATGCCATATACAGACTAACTCCCTAGGCCATGGGCAGACCAACCCTCTAGGTTATATGCAATCCAGTCCACTATGCCATAGGCATACCAACCTCCCTGGGCCATAGACAGACCAACCACCTAAGCCATACCTGAAGCAACTTCGTTGGCCAACCCACTAGGATATTTACAGTCCAACCCCCTGAGCCATACACGAACCAACTTCCTAGGTCATATAATTGATTTAGCCACGCTGTGTGTACTTAGAACGTTTATTATCTTAGTATGAAATGTAACATTCTATTTAATTATCAGATGATCAGTGACAGTGATCACTATAAATGGGATTGTGTAATGTCTACGTATTAATGTTAATTTATCAGTGACAGTGATCACTATAAATGGGATGTATATGAGGTCTATAGACCCATGGTCCCCTATGGAGAAAGCCACACTAGTCCTTTTTGTCCTGCAGGTTCCTACAATTATAAAGAGGAAATTAAAGAACGGAATGCAGTGAGACCTTTATCAGAAATGCTTTTTATTTTGTACTTTGCCTTTGCACACCGTTTATAACCTTATAACGCAGCTTAATGAAGTGTGAGTCATATTTCTAAAAACTTTGCATTGGGGCATTGCAGAGATGGGCCCCCAGGGGCCAAGGAACACATAGGGCCCTCTTTTCAACAAACCACCATCATAACTATGAAGAAAGCCCTTCCTCTAGCTTTAGCCCCAACTATGTTCACATGGTTTCCTCTGCTCTCCTCCTTTCTGTTGGCTGTTCATTTTGGTCTATGTTCCCCTTTATTTCTTTTAGCTCCGCCTTCTTCCATTTATCTCTCTTCTTACTCCCGGACGATGCCATTTCCACCTCTCTTCCTGCCATTCTGTGTTCCATTCACTTTCCCCCTTCACCCCAATATATATGGCAGCCCATTGTATAACATTGTATAGCAGTTGGCAGTATTGTGCTTTATGTTATTATCTTACAAATGGTTTATCACTGACAGTGATCAGTAGAACTGTAATTTTCATATTAAACTGGTTATTTTCTAATCTATAAAATGGTGTCTGGCATTCTTATTTAAGGAATAATGTCCGTGCCTATGAGCCAACGCTGGAATCTCAACTAAATGCGACTAGTTCTGATTGGTTAGGATGTGACTATCTAGTTCTGATTGGTTAGAATGTGACTATCTAGTTCTGATTGGTTAGATGGAACTATCTAGTTCGATTGGTTAGAATGTGACTATCTAGTTCTGATTGGTTATGGTGTGACTACCTAGTTCTGATTGGTTAGGGTATGACTATCTAGTTTTGATTGGTTAGGGTATGACTATCTAGTTTTGATTGGTTAGGGTATGACTATCTAGTTCTGATTGGTTAGGATGTGACTATCTAGTTCTGATTGGTTATGGTGTGACTACCTAGTTCTGATTGGTTAGGGTATGACTATCTAGTTCTGATTGGTAAGGGTATGACTATTTAGTTCTGATTGGTTAGGGGTGTGACTATCTAGTTCTGATTGGTAAGGGTATGACTATCTAGTTCTGATTGGTTAGGGTATGACTATTAGTCTGATGTTGGTAGGGTATGACTATCTAGTTCTGATTGGTTAGGGTATGACTATCTAGTTCTGATTGGTTATGGTGTAACTACCTAGTTCTGATTGGTAAGGGTATGACTATCTAGTTCTGATTGGTTAGGGTATGACTATTTAGTTCTGATTGGTTAGGGTATGACTATTTAGTTCTGATTGGTTAGGGTATGACTATCTAGTTCTGATTGGTAAGGGTATGACTATTTAGTTTGATGGGTAGGGTATGACTATCTAGTTCTGATTGTAAGGGTATGACTATTAGTTCTGATGGTTAGGGTATGACTATCTAGTTTCTGATGGTTATGGTGTGGACTACCTAGTTCTGATTGGTTAGGGTATGACTATCTAGTTCTGATTGGTTAGGGTGTGACTATCTAGTTCTGATTGGTTAGGGTATGACTATCTAGTTCTGATTCGTAAGGGTATGACTATCTAGTTCTGATTCGTAAGGGTATGACTATCTAATTCTGATTGGTTAGGGTATGACTATCTAGTTCTGATTGGTTATGGTGTAACTACCTAGTTCTGATTGGTTAGGGTATGACTATCTAGTTCTGATTGGTTAGGGTATGAATATCTAGTTCTGATTGGTTAGGATGTGACTATCTAGTTCAGATTGGTTATGGTGTAACTACCTAGTTCTGATTGGTTAGGGTATGACTATCTAGTTCTGATTGGTTAGGATGTGACTATCAAGTTCTAATTGGTTAGGATGTGACTATCTAGTTCTGATTGGTTATGGTGTGACTACCTAGTTCTGATTGGTTAGAGTATGACTATCTAGTTCTGATTGGTTAGGGGTGTGACTATCTAGTTCTGATTGGTTAGGGTATGACTATCTAGTTCTGATTGGTTATGGTGTGACTACCTAGTTCTGATTGGTTTAGGGTATGACTATCTAGTTCTGATTGGTTAGGGTGTGACTATCAGTTTGATTGGTTAGGGTATGACTATCTAGTTCTGATTGGTTATGGTGTGACTACCTAGTTCTGATTTGTTATGGTATGACTATCTAGTTCTGATTGGTTATGGTGTGACTACCTAGTTCTGATTGGTTAGGGTATGACTATCTAGTTCTGATTGGTTAGGGTATGACTATCTAGTTCTGATTGGTTAGGATGTGACTATCTAGTTCTGATTGGTTAGGATATGACTATCTAGTTCTGATTGGTTAGGGTATGACTATCTAGTTCTGATTGGTTAGGATGTGACTATCTAGTCTGATTGGTTAGGTGTGACACTAGTTCTGATGGTTAGGGTGATGACTATCTAGTTCTGATGGTTATGGTGTGACATACCTAGTTCTGATTGGTTAGGGTTATGACTATCTAGTTCTGATTGGTTAAGGTATGACTATCTAGTTCGATTGGTTGGGTGTGACTATCTAGTTCTGATTGGTATGGTGTGACTACCTAGTTCTGATGGTTAGGGTATGACATCTAGTTTGATTGGTTAGGGTTGTGACTACTAGTTCTGATTGGTTAGGGTATGACTATCTAGTTCTGATTGGTTAGGGTGTGACTATCTAGTTCTGATTGGTTAGGGTATGACTATCTAGTTCTGATTGGTTAGGATGTGACTATCTAGTTCGATTGGTTAGGATGTGACTACCTAGTTCTGATTGGTTATGGTATGACTACCTAGTTCTGATTGGTTAGGGTATGACTATCTAGTTCTGATTGGTAAGGATGTGACTATCTAGTTCTGATTGGTTAGGTATAGGATGTGACTATCTAGTTCTGATTGGTTATGGGTGAACTACCTGTTTGATTGTTAGGATGTGACTATCTAGTTCTGATTGGTTATGGTGTGACTACCTAGTTCTGATTGGTAAGGGTATGACTATCTAGTTTGATTGGTTAGGGTATGACTATCTAGTTCTGATTGGTTAGGGTATGACTATCTAGTTCTGATTGGTTAGGGTATGACTATTTAGTTCTGATTGGTTAGGGTATGACTATCTAGTTCTGATTATTTATTATTTATCTATCAATTATTTATTTATTCATCTATTATGTATTATTTATCATCTATACATCTAGTATCTATATATCAATTATTTATCATCTCTCTCTCTCTATCATCTATCTAATATATCAATCTATCTATCAATCTCTATATCTATCATCTATCTTATTATATATCATCTATCTATCATCTATGATCTATCTATTATCATCTATCCATTTATCTATCACTCTCCATCTATTATCTATCATCTACTATGATCTATCTATAATCTATCATCTATCTATCTGACCTATCTATGATCTATTATCTATCATCTATCTATCTATGATCTATTATCTATCATCTATCTATGATCTATTATCTATCTATCTATCATCTATTATCTATACTATCTATCTATCTATCTATTATTGTATTGTAATCTATTGTATGGGGCCCAGGAATGTGCATTGTTATCTTTTCTATGTTTATACATATGATATACTGTATATACAGATAATATGAATTTGTATGGGGCCTAGGAATGTGCATTGATTATCTTTCTATGTTTATACATATAGATATACTGTTATACAGATAATATGATATGTATGGGGCCTAGGAATGTACATTGATTATCTTTTCTATGTTTATACATATAGATATACTGTATATACAGATAATATGTATTGTATGGGCCCAGGATGTGCATTGATATCTTTTCTATGTTTATACATATAGATATACTTTTATTACAGATAAATGATATTGTATGGGACCTAGGAATGTCATTGATTATCTTTTCTATGTTTTACATATGATATACTGTATATACAGATAATATGATATTGTATGGGCCTAGGAATGTACATTGATTATTTTTCTATGTTTATACAATAGATATACTGTATATACAGATAATATGATATTGTATGGGGCCTAGGAATGTACATTGATCTTTTCTATGTTTAGTTATACATAGATATACTGTATATACAGATAATAATGATATTGTATGGGGCCTAGGAATGTACATTGATTATCTTTCTATGTTTATACATATAGATATACTGTATATACAGATATATGAAGGATGGGGGCCGAGGGAATGTACAGAACTGGATAGAAGAAAGATAAGATAATGATAAAACAGAGAATAAGAGGAGACAGGAAGTCATTGATACCATGATACATAGAGTAGAGTAGTAAGTACAGATAACATGATGTGGGGCCCAGAAGATCAGAGATCCAACATAAGATAGACGAACAGAAATGAATTGTAGGAGGCCAGGAATGTCAGAACAGTATGAAAAGAGATTACTGAAACAGATAATAGTGAAGGGAGGGACGAAATGTTTAAGAAGCGCGAGGCGATACAGAGAAAAAAAAGATCAGAGAGGAGAGGGAGGGACGAAGAAATGACAGGAAACGGAAAAGGGGGGACGACAGTATTATAAAAACCGGGAGGGCGGGGAGACAGAAAGAACACAAAGGATGGGGGGACACAGAAAGAATATCTGGAGACACAAAAAAAATACGGGAGGACGACAGGAAAGAAACAGGGGACACAATAAAAGGACAAGGGACAAACTCATCAGGAAAAAAAAAAAATCTATCAGTCATCAACAACTAGTCTACATCACGCTAACAATCAGCAACGACTATCTACGTACACCGATCGATCTATCAAGTAAGGGACACGAGACAGTCGTACTAATATGGCTATCTAGTCGTACGTATCTAGCACACATCAACAACAGCATATCGATCATCGACTACGAACATCACAATACACCATCACATCTACAGCTGACTATCTTATCTAACGTATCGTATCTACTCAACATACATCAATCTAGCTATTATCTATCTAACGTATCGATCATCTAGTCTATCTATCTATACTAACATATCATCATCTATCTATCTACTATATATACTATCATATCTATCATCTATCTATATATCATCTATCATCTCTTTCTTTTCACCTACCTTTGCCACCACCACCCTTGTAAAGTTTGAATTCATATATCTATCTTCTGAAACCGCAGCATCTAGAGAAATAATCAGATCAATTCTGCAGGTTTAGTTCAACTCTTAAATAACCAATTCAACAATTCAAATCTGGATTCAAACTTTATTAAACTTTATTATCAATATATGGATAAATGACACAACTTATTGTACAGAATAGAAAACAACTAACATTTCCATCCATATGGATACCGGGATATAATATAGAGGGGTAATAATGATAACGGGATGTAATATGGATACCAGGTGGTAATATGATATATGTATCCAGGGGTCAATAGGATATGGGGGTGGGGGGGGGAAAATGAGTTATTGGTACCGGTGGATACGGGGGGGGGGGGGGGGGGCGGTTAAAATATAGATTACTGGGTGGTTCAATATGGATACAGGGGGAAAATAGGATACCATGGTAAATATAGATACCAGGGGGTGTAAATATGGATCCAGGGGGTAATATGGATCCAGGGGGTAAATATGGATACCAGGGGATAGGATACAGGGAAATATGGATACCAGGTGGTAAATATGGATACGGGTTAATATGGACAGGGGTTAAAATATGGATACCAGGGGTAATATGGATACCAGGGGTAAATATGGATACCATGGATAAATATGGATACCAGGGGGTAAATATGGATACCATGGATAAATATGGATACCAGGGGGTAAATATGGATACCAGGGGGTAAATATGGATACCATGGATAAATATGGATACCAGGGGGTAAAATATGGATACCAGGGTTAAATATGGATACCAGGGGGTAAAGGATACCATGGGTAAATATGGATACCAGGGGGTAAATATGGATACCAGGGGTTAAATATGGATACCAGGGGTAAATATGGATACCAGGGGGTAAATTGGATACCAGGGGGTAAATATGGATACCATGGATAAATATGGATTACCAGGGGTAAATATGGATACCCGGGGTAAATGGATACCAGGGGTAAATATGGATACCCGGGGTGAAATATGATACCAGGGGGTAATTGGTACTCAGGGGTAATATGGTACCAGGGTGGTAAATATGGATACCAGGTGGAAAGGTGTAAATATGGATACCATGATAATGGATACCAGGGGGTAATATGGATTACCAGGGGGTAAAATGGATTACATGGTAAATATGGATACCAGGGGGTAAATATGGATAACCATGGAATAAAATGGATACCAGGGGGTAATAGGATCAGATAATATGGATACCAGGGGGTAAATATGGATACCAAGGTAAATATGGATACCCGGTAATATGGATACCAGGGCGGAAAAAAAAAAAAATATGGGATACCAGGGGGTAAAATATGGATACCAGGGATAAATCTGGAAAGATGTCCCAATGTAGCTTGTCCTTAGTAAACAGGCCCCTTTGTCTTTAATAAAATCCCATTTACTAAAATAAATATAAATAATAATAAACATTGTAAACAGAATCTACTCTATTATATCTAACTATAGATAATATAAATAGTACTGAACATTGTAAACAGAGACTGGCCCTTTATAAGAAACTTGTAAATTGGCATAAAAAACAAAATCTACTAAAAGTCCATCATGGACGGTGGTTTGGCACAGATCCTCCTTTTGGGGCGTATTTACGGCCATGCCCCATATCCATCCTTCCCCCCATTTCTGACATTGCCTTATCTACGGGCATTGGTATAATAATAATACGTCCCTCTTAAACCTGTAAAAATCCTAGGAGGAAGCGTTAAAAACAGTTGCAAAAGAAACCCATCCGGGTGGTAAAAAATGACTTAAAAAACATTAAAAAAACTCCCGTAAACCACCTTTTCGCGTTATATTTAGGTAAAACGTCAGCGCTTACACCACCCCAGCGACATCTAGAAGAGACAAACGGAAACAATGATGTCATGTTGTGCTGTTAGGGGCGAGTGTAATAAATAAATAAATACATCTAGAACAGAGAGAAACAAACGAGAGAGATCCTCACTGATACCCATTACCCCTCTAATCCCCCATACTAATGTGTTTTATTATGGCAATGTCCACATGGAACATCATCCTGCCAATAAAGCTCTATCTGATTTGATAGAAGATAGATAATAGGTAGATAGATAGATAGAAAATAGATGGATGGATGGTGGATGGATAGATGGATAGATAGATAGATATTAGATAGATAGATATTAGATAGATAGATAGATATATAGATAGAAATTAGATAGATAGATGATAGATAGATAGA
>JAACNH010002603.1:13566-37465 GCA_019447015.1 Hymenochirus boettgeri
GTATAACAGTTACATAGTAACATAGTTTTGACGTTGTATACAGACATACTTCGTCTAGTCCAAAGCCTATATACCTACCCAAGTTACATAGTAACATAGTATTGGAGGTTGTATAAAGACATACGTCCGTCTAGTCCAACCTTTATACCCTACCCATAATGTCTGTCTAACAGTTACATAGTAACATAGTATTGGAAGTTGTATAAAGACATACGTCCATCTAGTCCAACCTTTATACCCTACCCATAATGTCTGTATAACAGTTACATCGTAACATAGTATTGGAGGTTGTATAAAGACATATGTCCATCTAGTCCAACCTTTATACCCTACCCATAATGTCTGTATAACAGTTACATAGTAACATAGCATTGGAGGTTGTATAAAGACATATGTCCATCTAGTCCAACCTTTATACCCTACCCATAATGTCTGTATAACTGTTACATAGTAACATAGTATTGGAGGTTGTATAAAGACATACGTCCATTTTGTTATAAGGATCTTACTTGTTACATAGTCAATATCCTCATCCCGCTTATTAATATAGTTTATGTATCTAAAGTCTAATAGTTCATATCTCATTACCCTTATTATAAATAAGTATAATGTATCTAATTCTGTCTACATAGTACAATCCTCCATTCCCTATTAAAAGTTTAAATGTATCTAACTGTTGTATAATCATTGGTATGTTTCTAAATAGTCAAATCCTCTATACCCTTATTAATATGTCTATAATGTATCTAATCTGTCCTATATAGTCAAATATCTCCAGTCCCCTTATAATATAGTTATAATGTATCTACTCTGTCTACATAGTCAATATCGCCATTCCCCGTATTAATATAATTATAATGATCTACTCAGTTACATAGTCATATCCTCCATTCCCCTTATTAATATAGTTTTGATAAGTATCGAATCTGTCTAACATAGTCAATATACTCCATCCCCTGATTAATATATTATAATGTACTAAACCGTTCGTATTAATCATTAGCTAAATAGTCAAATCCTCTATTCCCCGTTTAAATTAGTTATAATGTATCTAATCTGTCACATGTCAAATCTCCTCCATTACCCTTATTAAGTATAGTTATAAGGTATCTAACTGGTCTACATGGTCAATACTCCTCTATTTCCCTGCCTTCCGCAGAAAGAGGTGGTGCGTATGGCCAAGTTCAGTAAATAGCTTAAGAGTGGCTTGGAATACGTTTCTTAAAACAGAATATATTTTAAATTACTGGAAATACATATACGTGTAGTTCTGGTGGTACGGGGTATACTATAGAATATTGAGATACTATATTAATACATATTCTGTAGTTCTGGTTGGTACGGATACTATATAATATTGAGGAATTACTGGTTATAATACATATACTGTAGGTTCTAGTTGATCAAAGAACATTCAGGTGGACAAAACAGGCTGAAATGAAGTAACATCAATAGAAATCAAACACATAACATTATGGGTAGAGTGTTAAAGGTTGGACTAGATGGACATGTATGTCTTATACTGCCTCAATACTATGTTACTATGTTACTATGTCTGTTACTACAACACGCTAGTATCTTATGGTAGGGTATAAAGGTTGGATAGATACGTATATTTGCTTTATAAACCTCCAATACTATGTTAACTATGGTAACTGTTATAAACCGACATATGGGTAGGGTATAACGGTCGGGACTAGATCCTTTATACCCTACCCATAATGTCTGTATAACAGTTACATAGTGACAGTATTGGAGGTTATATAAAGACATACGTCCATCTAATCCAACCTTTATACCCTACCCATAATGTCTGTATAACAGTTACATAGTAACATAGTATTGGAGGTTGTATAAAGACATATGTCCATCTAGTCCAACCTTTATACCCTACCCATAATGTCTGTATAACAGTTACATAGTAACATAGCATTGGAGGTTGTATAAAGACATATGTCCATCTAGTCCAACCTTTATACCCTACCCATAATGTCTGTATAACTGTTACATAGTAACATAGTATTGGAGGTTGTATAAAGACATACGTCCATCTAGTCCAACCTTTATACCCTACCCATAATGTCTGTATAACAGTTACATAGTAACATAGTATTGGAGCAGTTACATAGTAACATAGTATTGGAGGTTGTATAAAGACATACGTCCCACTGCAGGACTGGCTGAGAGTGCGGAGCGTGTCCTACCCTGGAAATAGCCAATGTGTGGGGTAGCGTGCCGAATAGGCAACGCTACCCCTGACTGCGGGCTGTGTACCCCGGCGCGGCGATTCCGGACTCGCGCGCCCGTTCCCAGTGATGCACTGCGGCAGGGAACGGGCGCGTGCGTATGACGCCACAAGCAGGCGACGCGTGGGGCGGGTATAAAGAGGCGCGCGTGCGGTCGCCGGGCGCCATTTTAATTTCCTGCAGGCTGCCATAACGTGCTTTCCCACCCACCCAGACCCTTCTCTCTCTGACATTATAAAAAGTTGTTATCTGGTTATAATTTATTTTGTTATATATATAAAAAAAAAAAAAAATTGTATTAAGAAAGAGTTTATAAGTTAAAAAGGTCATGTCACAGCAGTAAAATGGAGATGTTATAATAAGTGTTGGCGGTGGGGTCCTTGCAGACGGACATGGTGGTGGTTTACATGCCCTCCCTAACAGGAGGTTGGCATACAAACAAGGAAGGAAGTCATTGGTGTCAGCTGGTTTATGGGGTTGCCATAGCAACCACGGTTATACAAGTTTGCAAGGACCAGGGGGATTAAGGATATGCAAAGATATGCATATTATGTAAATAATAAATAAAATGCTGTGGCCGTTTATACACCCAACTCTGGATTCTGTCTCTTTATTAATAAGATGGTATGGTAGCAGTCAGTTAAAAGGGGATAGGCCAAGAACTTGTATCAAATTCAGGCCAACAGTCGAAGGTAACATCATATGCAAGCAGTCTTATATTAACACTAACACACACACTGCAGGACTGGCTGAGAGTGCGGAGATTAACACTAACACACACACTGCAGGACTGGCTGAGAGTGCGGAGCATGACCTACCCTGGAAATACCCAATGTTACATTAACACTAACACACACACTGCAGGACTGGCTGAGAGTGCGGAGCGTGTCCTACCCTGGAAATACCCAATGTTACATTAACACTAACACACACACTGCAGGACTGGCTGAGAGCGGAGCGTGTCCTACCCTGGAAATACCCAATGTAACATTAACACTAACACACACACTGCAGGACTGGCTGAGAGTGCGGAGCGTGTCCTACCCTGGAAATGCCCAATGTAACATTAACACTAACACACATACTGCAGGACTGGCTGAGTGCGGAGCGTGTCCTACCCTGGAAATACCCAATATTACATTAACACACACACTGCAGGAGTGGCTGAGAGTGCGGAGCATGTCCTACCCTGGTGTTAGATGTAATGTTACATTGGGCAGGGGGTATTTTTTTTCCCCAGGGGAGGACACGCTCCGCCTCATACACCAGTCCCAGGTGTGTCAGTATGTGGTAGTTTGTTAATGTTACATTAGGGCATTTCCAGGTTAAGGACACGCTTCACTCTCAGCCAGCGTCCTTGCTAGTGTGCCTGTGTAAGTCAGGTAATGGTACATTGGGGTATTCCAGGGTAGGAACACGCTCCGCTGTCACAGCCAGCAGTACCTGTAAGTGTTGATCGGTAGTGTTAATGTTACATAGGTATTTCCAGTAGGTGTTTAGCGACACGCTCGCTCTCACCTAGTCCTGCAGTGCTGGTGTTAGTGTTAATGGTGAAATGAGGCATTATCCAGGGTAGGAAACACGCTCGCTCTATAGCCAGGTCTGCAGTGGAGTGTGTGTGTAGTGTAGGTGTTAATGTAACATATGGGTATTTTCCAGGGTAGACATCGCCCTCGCACTCTCAGCCACTCCTGACAGTGAATGTGTGATATGTAGTGTTAATGTTACATTGAGGTATTTCCAGGGATAGGAACGCCCTCCGCTTCAGCCAGTCCGCAGTGTGTTTGTATATGTAATGTTACAGGAGTATTTCCAGAGTTAGAGACACGCTCCCGCCATGCTCAAGCCAGTCCGCAGTGTGGGTTGTTCTAGTGTTAATGTTACATTGGGTATTTCCGGCGTTAGACACGCTCCGCATCTCAGCCAGATCCTAGCAGTGTGTGTGTTAGTGATTCATGTTACATTTAGGTTATTACGCTGGTAGGACACAGCTCGCACTCTCAGCCACTCCTAGCCAGTGTGTGTAATTCTAGGAGTAATTTACATTGAGGTATTTCAGCAGGTAGGACACGCTCCGCTCTCAGCAGTCCATGCAGTGTGTTTGCTTAATGCTTAATGTTACATTGGGTATATTCCAGGGTAGGAAACGACTCCGCAATCTCTCAGCCAGTGTCGGCAGTGTGTGATGTATATGCTTAAATGTTACATTAAGCGCATTTCCCAGGCGGTAGAGACACGCTCCACACTAAGCCAGTCCTGCCAGTGTAGTGTGTTAGTGTTAATGTAACATTTAGGAGTATTTCCAGCGAAGGACACGCTCGCAACCTGCAGCCATTCCTGCCGTGTGTGTAGTGTTATGTTACATGACCGGCCCCATTTACAGGGTAGGACACGCCTATCCACACTCAGCCAGTCCTGCAGTGTGTGTGTAGTTAGATGTTAATAAGCTATATTGGGTATATTCCAGGGTAGGACACGACTCACTCTAAGACAGTCCTGCAAGTGCATGTGTGTTAAGTGTTATGTAAACATTGGGTATTACAGGGCTAGGACACCTCCGCCACTCTCAGCAGTCACTATTGACAGTGTGTGTGTTAGTAGTTAATATTACATAGCGGTATTCCAGGGTACCAGTAGCGCCCGCACGCGCTCCGAACTCCGCAGCACAGTACCTGCAGTGGGCGGTGTTAGTGTTAATGCTCTTACATGAATTTCAAGGGTAGGACCCGCTCCACACTTAGTCCAGTCTGCCAGTGTGTGTCGTGTATAGTGTTAATGCTAAATTCGGGATACATTTTTCCCAGGTAGGACAAACTCAACTAAGCCCAGTCTGCAGTGGGGGTGATTAGTGTTAATGATTACATTGGGCAATTTCCAGGCGTTAGGACAGCGCTCCGCAATCTCAGCCCAGTCCTGCAGTGTGTGTGTTAGTGTTAAGTTGACATTGGACAAGTATTTCCAGCGAGTTAAGGACGCTCATCGTACTCTCAGCCAGTCCTGCAGTGTGTTGTGGTAGTTAGATGATTACATTAGGCATTTACAGCGGTAGGACATGCTCCGCACTCTCAGCCACTCATGCAGTGCTTTGGGAATGTTAATGCTAATATGGGTATTCCAGTGGGGTAGGACACGCTCAGCAATACAGCCGTCCTGCGAGTATGTCGTGTTAATGTTAATGTTACATTGGGATTTCATGAGTAGAACACGCTCCCTCTCAGCGTCGGCCCAGCTGTGTGTTGTTAGTGTTAAGGTTACATTGGGTATATTCCAGGGATTTATGCACACGCCATCCACATATCAGCCAGTCCTGCATGTGCTTGTGATGTAGATGTTAATGTTACATTGGGCATTTCCAGGGGAGGACACGCTACACAACTCTCAGCCACTCCTGCCCAGTGTGTGTTGTTAGTTGTTAATGTCACATTGCAAAGTATTTCCAGATGAAGTAGACACGCCTAGAGTCTCTAAGCCAGTGACCTGCAGTTGTGTGTAGTTCAGTGTTATGTAACATTGCCGGTATTGGAGTATTATCCAGGGTAGGCGACACGCTCTGCACTCTCAAGCCAGTCCTGCAGTGTGTGTTTGTTAGTGTAATGTTACATTGCGGTAATTCCTAGGCGCGTAAGGACACAGCATTCCGCACTCTCAAGCAGTCCTGCAGTGTGCTGACTGTAGACGTTAATGTGAACCTATTGAGGTATTTCCAGGAGTCAGGACACGGCTCCGCCACTCCTCAGCCCACCACCCTGCACGTGTGTTTCGTTCGTATAATGTTAATGTAGAATGGTATATCACTCCAGAGGCTAGGCAACACGCTCCCGCACTTCAGCAGTCCTGCAGTGTGTTGTGTTAGTGTTAATTTACATTGGGTATTTCCAGTGTGGACACGCTCCGCACTCTCAGCCAGTCCTGCAGTTGCTGTGTTAATGTTAATGTTACATGGGTATTTCCAGGGTAGGACAAGCTCCGCACTCTCAGCCAGTCCGCCGTGGTGTTAGTTGTTAATGTACATTAGGCATTTGCAGGTAGGACATGAGGTCCGCACTTCAGCCAGTTCTGCGTGTGTGTGTTAGGGTTAATGTAACATTGGGTTATTTCCCGGAGACACGTCGCTCTCAGCCAGTACTGCAGGGTGTGTTAGGTAAGGTAACATTGGGTATTTTAGGGTTTAGGGACATGCTCCGCACTCTCAGCCAGTTTCCTGCCGTGTGTTGTGTTGTGTTAATGGTACATGGCATTTCCAGGGGAGGACCGCTCGCTAATATCAGCAGTTCCTGCAAGTTGGTGTGTTAGGGGTACAGTACAACATTTGATTGGTATTTTCCAGGGTTAGGAATGCTCCGCTCTAGCCCAGTCCTGCATTGGTGTAGTGTTAGTGTTAATGTTAACATTGGGTATTTCCAGGGTAGGGGACATGCTCCGCACTCTCAGACAGTCACTGACAGCCGCGTAGCAGATGGGTTTGTGTTAGTGTTAATGTAACAGGGCATTTCCAGGGTAGTAGAACACGCTCCACTCTCAGCCAGTTCCGGCAGATGTGGTGTTAGTGTTAAATGTAAATTGGGTATTCAGGTTAGGGACACGCTTCGCTAATCAGCAGTTCCTGCAGTGTGTGTGTTAGGTTAATGTAACATTGGGCATTTCCAGGGTAGAACACGCTTCCAATCTCAGCCAGTCCTGCCATGTGGTGTTAGTGTTAATGTAACATGGGCATTCCAGGGTAGTGAACACACGCTCCCACTCTCAGCCAGTCCGGCCAGTGTCAGGGGGTGTGTTAAGTGTTAATGAACATTGGGTATTGCAAGGTTAGTAGGACAAGCTCCGATCTCAGCCAGTCCTGCAGTGTGTGTGTTAGTGTTAATGAACATTGGGCATTGTCCAGGGTTGATTAGAACCACGCTCCGCACTCTCAGCCAGTCCTGCAGGTGTGTGTTAGTGTTAATGTAACATTGGGCTATTCCAGGGTAGAACACGCTCGCACTCTCAGCCAGTCCTGCAGTGGTGTTGTAGTGTTAATGTAACATTGGGCATTTTACAGGGTAGAACCAGCTCCCAATCCAGACAGTCCGCAGTGTTGGGGGTAGTGTTAATGTTGAATTGGGATTTCCAGGTAGGACACGCTCCGCACTCTCAGCCAGTCCTGCCGTGTGTGTGTTAAGTTTAATGTTAATGTTACATGGGTAGTTCCAGGAGTAGGACACGTCCGCACTCTCAGCCAGACTGCAGGTGGTGTTAGTTGTTAATGTGTACATTAGGATTTGCAGGGTTAGGACACGCCCGCACTCTCAGCAGTTCTGCAGTGTGTGTGTTAGTGTTATGTAACATGGGTATTCCAGGGTAGGGACACGATCCGACTCTTCAGCCAGGCCTGCAGTGTGTGTGTTAGTGTCTGTTAACAATTGGGTATTTCAGGGTAGGAAATGCTCCGCACTCTCGCCAGTCCTGCAGTGTGTTGTGTTAGTGTTATGTTACCATTAGGAAGTTCCAGGGTAGGAATGCTCCGCACTCTCAGAAGTCCTGCAGTGGTGTGGTTAGTGTTAATGTAAAACATTGGAATTCCAGGTAGAACACGCCATCCAGCCAGTCCGGCAATGTGGTGTTAGTAGTTATGTAACATTGGGCATTTCCAGGGTAGGACACGCTCCGCACTCTCAGCCAGTCCGGCCAGATGTGTGTGTTAGTTAATGTGACATTGGATATTTCCAGGGAGACACGCTCCGCCGCTCAGACCAGTCCTGCAGTGGTGTGTTTAGTGTTAACGTTTCATTGGGTTTCCAGGGTAGGAACACGATTCCACTCTCAGCCAGTCCTGCAGTTGTGTGTGTTTAGTGTTACATGTAACATTGGGTCATTTCATGGAACACGCTCGCACTCTCAGCCAGTCCTGCAAGTGTTGTGTGTTAGTGTAATGTAAAATTGGGTATTCCAGGGTAGGACACGCTCCGCTCTCAGCCGTCCTGAAGTGTGTGTGTAGTGTTAAGTGTAACATTGGCATTCCAGGGTAGAACACGCTCGCACTCAGCCAGTCCTGCCAGGCTTGTGTGGTGTAATGTACATTGGGTATTTCCAAGGGTTAGGACAGCTCCGCACCTATCAGCCAGTCCTGCAGTAGTTGTGTTGTTAGTGTTAATGTTAACATGGGTCATTCCAGGGTAGGAATCTCAGCGTACTCTCAGCCAGTCTCGCAGGTGGGTGTTAGTGTATGACATGGTTATTCAAGGGTAGGACACGCCTCCGCATCTCAGCCAGTCCTGCAGTGTGTGTTAGTGTTTTTAATTGTGAATGCTATTGGGTATTTCCAGGGTAGGAACACGCCTACTCATAGCCAGTCCTGCAGCTGTGGGTGTAGTGTAAGTACATTTGGGATTTCCAGGGTAGGACACGTCACGCACAGCAAGTCCTGCAGTGTGGGGTGTCGTGTAATGTAACTATTGGGATATTTTCAGGGTAGGGACAACGCTCCCCTTACCTATAGCCAGTCCTGCAGGGTGTTGTAGTGTTAATGTAACATTGGGTATTTCCAGGGTTAGGTCATTGTTCTCCGCACTCTCAGCGCAGTCCTGCATGTGGTGTTAGTGTTATATAGTTAATGTGGTACGGACTTTGCTGTGAATTTGGGTACAGTGACCCTTTAAACTGATGCTTCCAGCCACTTATAGAGGCAATCTGCAGGTTGGTGAGTGTTAGGCAGATGATATATCTAAATGCATTGCTACCTATTCTGGAGGCTATTATAAACCAGTGTTGCTAGGACCCTACGCTCACATTTACTCACTTCCTGTTGATGCCAATCCGTTAGGCAGGGGGTGGAGTGTACCCTAAGTGTTCACTGGACCCCGCAACTTTATTACTCTCATTAGCGTGAAGACTTTTAGACTAAACTGCTACCAATTGTTTTGATCAAACTTATCTCAGACACTTATGTCGAAGGGCTGGTGGGTGGGAAAGACGTTATATTGGCAGGCTGTCAGATTATGCCCGGGACGAACGCTCCGCACTCTTTAGTCCCAGCCTGCACGTATGTGTGCTTGTGCGTATACTGCTTACTGCGCCGTTTTGCCAGGATTATGGGACTACGGCGGTCCGAACCGTCGCCGGTACAGGCCCGCAGTGGGTATTGCCTAGGTGGCCGCTTACCCACCTACATTGGCTATTCCAGGGTAGGACACGCTCCGCTTCAGCCAGTCCTGCAGGGGTGTGTTAGTGTTTAATGTTAATTGGGCATTTCAGGTTTAGGAACACGCTCCGCATTCAGACCAGTCCTGCAGTTGTGGTTAGGTGTTAATGTTACATTGGGTTTTCCAGGGTAGGACGTATCGCTCGCTCAGCCAGTCCTGAGTAGTGTGTGTGTGTTATTTACATTGGGTATTTCAGGGTAGGTTAGGACACCTCACGAGCCTCCAGCCACAAGTCATGCAGTGGTGGTGTTAATGTTACATTGGGGTATGTTCCAGAGGTAGGACACGCTCCGCATCAGCCAGTCTGAAGTAGTGTGTTAGTGTTAATGTTACATTGGGCATTTCCAGGTAGGACCCTCCGCACTCGTCAGGCCCGTCCTGCAGTAGTGGTCGTGTTAGTGTTAATGTTCATTGGGTATTTCCAGGGAGGATCACGCTCCGCTCTCAAGCCAGTCCTGCAGTGAGTGTTGTTAGTGTTTAATGCTGAACATGGGTTTTCCGATGTAGGACACGCTCCTGCACTTCAGCCAGTCCTGCAGTGTGTGTGTTATGTTAAGTTAACAATGGGTATTTCAGGGTAGGACACGCTCCGCAACCTCCACCAGTCTGCAGTGTTGTGTTAGTGTATGTTACATTGGGTATTTCCAACAGGGTAGACAACGTCTTCGAATAACACTGTGGTCATGCTGCCACTGCTGCGTCCGTGTGCGTTTTAATCGTTAATGTACTATATAGGTAGCCAAAGGGCTTAGGCTTCAGCGTGCCCAGACTGTGACCATTGCACATATCACAAGCCAATGAGTGTGTTAATAGTGGTTAATTTGATTGCGAGTTAAATTCCAGGTAAGAAGGCTCAATTTCAGCAAGTAGTACAGGGTTGTTGTTCATTTATGTGTTACTATGGCGTATGATAAACCAGGAGTAAGACACGCTCCCACTGCTCAGCAGAACTCTCATTGTGTGATTGAGAAGCTAAAGGGTACATAGCACCTCATAAGGCACTTTAAGCCCGGAATAATTGCCTACAGGATCTAGGACAGCGTCCTCGACTCTCAGAAGTCCTGCAGTGGTGTGTAGTTTAATGTACATGGGCAATTTCCAGGGTCTCGGACATGCTCCGCACTCTAAGCCAGTCCGGCAGTGTGTGTGGTGATTTATGTATGAATTGGTATTCCAGGGTAGACACGCTCGCATCATCAGCAGGCCTGCAGTATGTGTGTTAGTGTTAATGTTAATTGGGTATTCCAGGGTTAGGACGACTACTCCGACACTCTAGCCAGTCCTGCAAGTGTGTGTGTGTACTAATGTGACATTGGGCTTTTTCAGCGGTAGGACATCGACTCCCACTCTCAGCCACTCCTGCGTGTGTATGTGTTTTAATGTAATTCGAAGGGTATTCCAGGTAGGACAGCATCAGATCTCAGCCAGTCTGCAGAAGTATGTGTGTTAGTGGTTACAAAATTTGTGTACATTGGCTTTCCAGGTAGGACACGTCGTCACACTCTCAAGCCAGTCCTGACAGTGGTGTGGTAGGTAAGTTACATGGGTGATTTCCAGGGGCGTAGGACACGTCGCCGCATCTCAGCAGTATGCAGTGTGTGTGTAGTTGTTAATGTAACATTGGGTATTCGGGTAGGACACGCATCTGCATCCAGCCAGTCCTGCAGTGTGTGTGTTAAGTGTTAATTGTACATGTTGGTATTTCACAGGTCGGGGTAGGACACGCTCCGCACTCTCAGCATCTGACAGTGTGTGTGTGTAGTGTTAAGTGTACATTGGGTATTCCCAGGGTAGACACGCTCCGACTCTCAGCCAGTCCTGCAGTGTCGTGTGTAGTGTTAATGTACATTGGATTTCCAGGGTAGAACACGCTCAGCATCTCAGCCACTCCTGCAGTGTGTGTGTTATGTTAATGTAACTTGGGGCTATTTCCAGGGTAGGACACGGCTCCGCACATTCTCAGCCAGTCCTGCAGTTGTGTGTGTTAGTAAGTTACATGGGTATTTCAGGGTAGGACACGCTCCTCTCAGCCAGTCTGCAGTGTGTTGTGTTAGTGTAATCATATTGGGTATTTCGCAGGTTAGGACAGCTCCTCTAAGCCAGTACACTGACGTGTGTGTGTTAGTGGTAATGTAAATTGTGGTATTTCAAGGGTAGGACACGACTCCGCACTCTCAGCCGTCCTGCAGTGTGTGTGTTAGTGTTAATGTAATTGGGGTATTTCCAGGTTAGGTTGCAGATCCGCACTCTCAGCCAGCCTGCATGTGTTGTGTAGTGTTAAATGTACCATGGGCATTTCCAGGGTAGGATCAGCTCCGCACTCTCAGCCAGTCTGCAGTGTGTGTGTTAGTGTTAATGTACATTGGGGATTTCCAGGGTAGGTAGGCTCCGCACTCTCAGCCGTGAACGTGCAGTGGGTGTGTTAAATGTTACATTGGGCATTTCCAGGGCTTAGGACATGCTCCGCACCTCTCAAGCCACTCCTGCAGGTGTGTGTGTGTTAATGTAATATGCGGTATTTCCCGGGTTTAGACACGCTCCGCACTAAGACCAGTTCCTGCAGTATGGTGTGTAGTGTTAATGTTAAATTGGTATTTCCAGGGTAGGACGATCTCTCCGCACCATCTCAGCCAGTCCTCAGTGTGTGTGTTAGGTTAATGTTACATTGGCTTTTTTCAGGGTAGGACTGCTCCGCACTCTCAGCACTCCTGCAATGAGTGTGTGTGTGTTAATGTTGCTATATTGGGTATTTCAACGGGTTAGGACACGCTCCACACTCAGCCAGTCCTGCAGTAGTTGTGTTAGTGTTAATGTTACATTGGGGCATTTTCCAGGGTTAGGACACGCTTCCGACACATCCAGCCAGTCCTGCAGCTGTGTGTGTTAGTGTTAATGGGTACATTGGGTATTTTTTCCAGGGTAGGACACGCTCCGATTCTTCAGCCAGTCCTGCAGGGTGTGTGTTAGTGGTAATGGAACATTGGGTATTCCCGGGTAGGACCGCTCTGCACTCTCAGCCAGTCTGCTAGTGTGTGTGTTAGTGTTAAGTGACATTGGGTATTTCCAGGGTAGGACACGCTCCGCACTCTCAAGCCACTCCGGAGTGTTGTGTTTTAATGTTAATGTGAAATTGGGTATTTCCAGGGTTAGGACACGCTCCGCACTCTCAGCCAGTCCTGCAGTGTGCTTTAGTGTTAATGTTAAATTGGTGATTTACCAGGGTAGGACAAGCTCCGGCCACTCTCAGCCAACTCCTTGAAGTGTGGGTTAATCGTATAATGTGACATTGGGCATTTTCCAGGGTAGGAACGCTCCGCACTCTCAAGCAAGTCCTGCAGTGTCTGTGTGTGTTTAGTGTTAATGTACATTGGGTCTATTTTCCCCCCCCCCAGGGTAGGGACACGCTCCGCTCTCAGCCCAGTCCTGCAGGCTGTTGTGTGTTAGTGTAATGTAACATTGGGTATTTTCCAGGGAAGGACACGCTCCGCATCTCAGCCAGGTCATGTAGTGGTGTATGTTAGTGTTAATGTAAACATTGGGTATATCCAGGGTTAGGACACGCTCCGCTCCCAGACAGTCCGGCAAGTGTGTGGGTAGTGTTAATGTAACATTGGGTTGTATTCCAGTGTAGGACACGCGCCGCACTCTCAGCCAGTCCTGCCGTGTTGTGTTAGTGTTAATGTACACCTGGGTATTTCCAGGATACCCAATGTTACATTACACTAACACACACACTGCAGGACTGGCTGAGAGCGGAGCGTGTCCTACCCTGGAATAACCCAATGTTACATTAACACTAAACACACACACACTGCGGACTGGCTTGAGAGTGCGGAGCGTGTCCTACCCTGGAAAATGCCCAATGTTACATTAACACTAACCCACACTCAGGATTGGCTGAGAGTGGGAGCTGTCTCTACCCTGAAATCACCAATGTTAACATTAACATAACACACACTGCAGGACTGGCTGAGAGGCGAGCGTGTCCTACCCTGGAAATACCCTGTTCACATTAACATAAAACACAACACGCCGGATGGCTTGAGAGTGCGGAGCGTGTCCTACCCTGGAAATACCCAATGTACATTAACACTAACACACACACTGCAGGACTGGCTGAGAGTGCAGGAGCGTGTCCTACCCGGAATACCCAATGTTACATTAACACTAACACACACCCTGCAGGACTGGCTGAGATCGGAGCGATGTCCTACCCTGGAATCCCAATGTACCATTAACACTAACACACACACTGCAGGACTGGCTGAGAGGCGGAAGCGTGTCCTAACCCTGGAAATCCCCAATGTAACATTAACACTAACACACACTGCAGGACTGGCTGAGTGTGGAGCGTGTCCTACCCTGAAATACCCAATTACACATTAACACTAACACACACACTGCAGATGGCTGAGAGTGCGGAGCGTCCTACCCTGGAAAACCAATGTTACTTAACACTAACACACACACTGAGGACTGGCTGAGATGGTGCGGAGGATCGTCCTACCCTGGAAATACCCAATTTAACATTAACACTACACACCATCTGCAGGAACTGGCTGAGATGCGGAGCGTGTCCTACCCGGAAATCCCAATTAACATTAACACTACACACACACTGCAGGAGTGGCTGAGAGTGCGGAGCATGTCCTACCCTGGAAATGCCCAATGTAACATTAACACACACACTGCAGGACTGGCTGAGAGTGCGGAGAGCGTCCTACCCTGGAAATACCCAATGTAACATTAACACTAACACACACACTGCAGGACTGGCTGAGAGTGCGGAGCGTGTCCTACCCTGGAAATGCCCAATGTAACATTAACACTAACACACACTGCAGGACTGGCTGAGAGTGCGGAGCTGCCTACCCTGGAAATCCCCAATGTACATTAACACTAACACACACACTGCAGGACTGGCTGAGAGTGCGGAGCGTGTCCTACCCTGGAAATACCCAATGTTACATTAACACTAACACACACACTGCAGGACTGGCTTAGAGTGGAGCGTGTCCTACCCTGGAAATACCCAATATAGCATTAACACTAACACACACACTGCAGGACTGGCTGAGTGTGGAGCGTGTCCTACCCTGGAAATGCCCAATGTACATAACACTACACACACTGCAGGACTGGCTGAGATGCGGAGCGTGTCCTACCCTGGAAATACCCAATGTTACATTAACACTAACACACCCACTGCAGGACTGGCTGAGATGCGGAGCGTGTCCTACCCTGGAAATGCCCAATGTTACATTAACCTAACACGACACTGCAGGACTGGCTGAGAGCGGAGCGTGTTCTACCCTGGAATCCCAATGTTACATTAACACTACACACCACACTGCAGACTGCTGAGAGGCGGAGCGTGTCCTACCCTGGAAATACCCAATGTACATTAAACACTAACACAACACACTGCAGGACTGGCTGAGAGCGGAGCGTGTCCTACCCTGGAAACCCAATGTTAATTAACACTAACACACACTGCATGGACTGGCTGAGAGTGCGGGCGTGTCCTCAACCCTGGAAATACCCAATGTAACTTACACTACCACACACTGCAGGACTGGCTGAGAGTGTGGACGCGTGTCCTACCCTGGAAATACCCAATGTAACATTAACACTAAAACACACTGCAGGACTGGCTGAGAGTGCGGACGTGTCCTACCCTGGAAATACCCAATGTCAATTACATTAACACACACACTGCAGGAGTGGCTGAGAGTGGGAGCGTGTCCTACCCTGGAAATACCCAATGTACATTAACGCTACACACACACCAACTGCAGGACTGGCTGAGAGTGCTGAGCGTGTCCTACCCTGGAAATCCCAATGTAACATTAACACTAACACACACACTGCAGGAACTGGCTGAGAGCGAGCGTGTTCCTACCCTGGAAATCCCAATTTACATTAACACTAAACACACACACTGCGGACTGGCTTGAGAGTGCGAGCGTGTCCTAACCCTGGAAATCCCAATGTACATTAACACTACACACCACTGCAGGACTGGCTGAGAGTCGAGCGTGTCCTAACCCTGGAATACCCAATGTACATTACACTAACAACACACACTGCAGGACTGGCTGGCAGTGCGGAGCGTGTCCTACCCTGGAAATACCCATGTAACCTTAACACTAACACACAACACTGCAGACTGGCTGAGAGTGTGAGCGTGTCCTACCCTGGAAAACCCAATTAACATTAACACTAACACACACTGCAGGACTGGCTGAGATGCGGAGCGTGGCCTACCCTGGAATACCAATGTACATTAACATTAAACCACACACTGCAGGACTGGCTGAGAGTGCGGAGCGTGTCCTACCCTGGAAATCCCAATGTAACATTAACCTAACACACACACTGCAGGACTGGCTGAGTTCGGAGCGTGTCCTACCCTGGAAATACCCATGAATTAACACTAACACACACACTGCAGGACTGGCTGAGAGTGCGGAGCGTGTCCTACCCTGGAAAACCCAATGTACATTAAACTAACACACACACTGCAGGACTGGCTTGAGAGGGAGCGTGTCCTACCCTGGAAATACCCAATGTAACATTAACACTAACACGACCCAACTGCAGGACTGGCTGAGAGTGCGAGCGTGTCCTACCTGGAAATCCCAATGTAACATTAACACTAACACACACACTGCAGGACTGGCTGAGCGAGCGTGTCCTACCCCTGGAAATACCCAATGTACATTAACACTAACACACACTGCAGAGTGGCTGGAGTGCTGATGTCCTACCTACCCTGAAATACCCAATGTAACATTAACACACACACACTCAGGACTGGCTGAGCGAGCGGATCGTCCTACCCTGGAAATACCCAATTAACATTAACACTAACCACACACTGCAGGACTGGCTGAATGTGCGGAGCGTGTCCTACCCTGGAAATGCCCAATTAACATTAACACTACACACACCTGCAGGACTGGCTGAGAGCGGAGCGTGTCCTACCCTGGAAACCCATGTACATTAACCACTACACACACACACTGCAGACTGCTGAGGTGGAGCGTGTCCTACCCTGGAAATACCCAATGTAACATTACACTAACACACAACTGCAGGACTGGGCTGAGTGCGGAGCGTGTCCAACCCTGGAAATACCAATTTACATTAACACACCCACACTGCAGGACTGGCTGAGAGTGCGGTGCGTGTCCTAACCCTGGAAATGACCCATTGTAACATTAACACTAACCACACACTGCAGGACTGGCTGAGGAGGAGCGTGTCCTACCCTGGAAATCACCCAATGTATACATTAACACTAACACCACACTGCAGACTGGCCTGGAGTGGCGAATCGTGTCCTACCCTGAAATGCCCATGTACATTAACACTAACACCACATGCAGGACTGCCTGAGAGTGCGGAGCGTGTCCTACCCTGGAAATACCCAATGTTACATTAACACTACACACACACTGCAGGACTGGCTTAGAGTGGAGCGTGTCCTACCCTGAAAATACCCAATTATCATTAACACACACACACACTGCAGGACTGGCTGGATGCGGAGCGTGTCCTACCCTGGAAATCCCAATGTTACATTACACTACCACACACACTGCAGGACTGGCTGAGTAGCGTGTGTCCTACCCTGGAAATACCCAATGATTACAACATTAAAACACACACCACTGCAGGACTGCTGAGTGCGGAGCGTGTCCTACCCTTGGAATCCCAATGTAACACTAACACTCACACCACTGCGACTGGCTGAGAGTCGGACGTGTCCTACCCTGGAAATACCCATTTAACTTAACACTACACACACACTGCAGACTGGCTGAAGGCGGAGCGTGTCCTACCCTGGAATACCCAATGTACATAACAACCCACACACTGCAGGACTGGCTGAGTGCGGAGCGTGTCCTACCCTGGAAATACCCAATGTAACTTAACACTACACACACACTCAGGGACTGGCTGAGAGCGGAGCGTGTCCTACCCTGGAATACCCAATTTTACATTAACACTAACACACACACTGCGGACTGGCTGAGAGTGGAGCGTGCTACCTGGAAATCCCAATGTTCATTAACACTAACACACACACGCAGGACTGGCTGAGAGTGCGAGCGTGTCCTACCCTGGAATCCCAATGTATTACACTAACACACACCTGCAGGACTGGCTGAGAGCGGAGCGTGTCCTACCCTGGAAATACCCATGTTACATTACACTAACACACACACTGCCAGGACTGGCTGAGAGTGCGGAGCGTGTCCTACCCTGGAAATGCCCAATGTTACATTAACACTAACACCACATGCGGACTGGCTGGAGTGGCGTGTCTACCCTGGAAATACCCAATGTTACATTAACACTAACCACACACTGCAGACTCTGAGAGTGCGGAGCGTGTCCTACCCTGGAAATACCAATGTACATTAACACTAACACACACACTGCAGGACTGGCTGAGAGTGCGGAGCTGTGTCCTACCCTGGAATACCCAATGTAACATAACACTAACACACACACTGCAGGCTGGCTGAAGAGTGCGGACGTGTCCTACCCTGGAAATACCCAATGTTACATAACACTAACACACACACTGCAGAACTGGCTGAGAGCGGAGCGTGTCCTACCCTGAGAATACCAATGTAACATTAACAACTAACACACACACTGCAGCTGGCTGAGAGTGCGGAGCGTGTCCTACCCTGGAACTACCCAATGTAACATTAACATTACACTAACACACACACTGCAGGACTGGCTGAGAGGCGAGCGTGTCCTACCTGGAAATACCCAATGTAACATTAACACTACCACAACACTGCAGGACTGTGGCTGGAGAGGAGCGTTCCTACCCTGAAATCCCAATGTTACATTAACACTACAACACACACTGCAGGACTGGCTGAGAGGCGGAGCGTGTCCTACCCTGGAAATACCCAATGTTACATTAACACTAACACACACACTGCAGACTGGCTGAGAGTGCGGAGCGTGTTCTACCCCTGGAAATCCCAATGTTACATTAACACTAACACACACACTGCAGGACTGGCTGAGAGTCGGAGCTGTGTCCTACCCTGGAATACCCAATGTCATTAACACTAACACACCCCTGACACTGAGGACTGGCTGAGAGCGGAGCGTGTCCTACCCTGGAAATCCCATGTACATTAACACTAACACCACACTGCAGGACTGGCTGAGATGGAAGCGTGTTCCTACCCTGGAAATCCCAATGTACATTAACACTAACACACACACTGCAGGACTGGCTGAAGCGAAGCGTGTCCTAACCTGAATACCCAATTACATTAACACTAACACCACACTGCGGACTGGCTGAGAGTGGAGCGTGTCCTACCCTGGAAATGCCCATGTTACATTAACACTAACACAACCACTGCAGGGAGGCTGCTGAGAGTCGGAGCTGTCCTACCCTGGAAATACCCAATGTAACATTAACACTAACACACACCAATGCAGGACTGGCTGAGAGCGGAGCGTGTCCTAACCCTGGAAATCCCAATGTAACTTACCCTAACACACCAACTTGCAGGACTGGCTGAAAGCGAGCGTGTCCTCACCCTGGAAATGCCCAATGTACCATTACACTAACACACACACGCAGGACTGGCTGAGAGTGCGGAGCTGTCCTAACCCTAAATACCCAATGTACACATTACACTAACACACCACTGCAGGACTGGCTGAGAGCGAGCGTGTCCTACCGGAAATACCCAATTTACATTAACCTAACACACACACTGCAGACTGGCTGAAGTGCGGACTGTCCTACCCTGAAATGCCAATGTACATTAACACTAACACCACGCAGGACTGGCTGAGAGTGCGGAGCGTGTCCTACCCTGGAAATCCCAATGTAACATTAACATAACACACAACTGCAGGACTGGCTGAGAGTGCGGAGCGTGTCCTACACCTGGAAATACCCAATGTAAATTAACACTAACACACACACTGCAGGACTGGCTGATAGCGGAGCGTGTTGCCTAGCCTCTGGATAAATACCAATGTCTACATTAACATAACACACACACACTGCAGACTGCTGAGAGTCGGAGCGTGTCCTACCCTGGAAATGCCCAATGTACATTAACACTACACACACCACTGCAGGACTGGCTGAGAGTGCGGAGCGTGTCCTTACCCTGGAATACCCAATGTAACATTAACACTAACACACACACTGCAGGACTGGCTGAGAGTGCGAGCGTGTCCTACCCTGGAAATACCCAATCGAATTTACATTAACACTAACACACACACTGCAGACTGGCTGAGACCGGCGTGTCCTACCCTGGAAATACCCAATGTACATTAACAACTAACACACCACTGCAGGATGGCTGAGAGTGGGAGCGTGTCCTCCCCTGGAAATGCCCAATGTAACATTAACACTAACACACACACTGCAGGACTGGCTGAAGTGCGAGGCGTGTCCTAACCCTGGAAATACCCAATGTAACTTAACACTAACACACACACTGCCAGGACTGGCTGAGAGGCGAGCGTGTCTACCCTGGAAATCCCAATGTAACATTAACATTAACACACAACCGCAGGACGGCTGTATGCGGAGCGTGTCCTACCCTGGAAATACCCAATTACATTAACATTCCACACACTGCAGAGTGGCTGAGAGGCGGAGCTGTCCTACCCTGAAATACCCAATTAATCATTAACTACACAACACACTGCAGGACTGGCTGAGAGCGGAGCGTGTCCTAACCCTGGAAATACCCATGTAACATTAACACTAACACACACACTGCAGGACTGCTGAGAGCGGAGCGTGTCCTACCCTGGAAATACCCAATGTACATTAACACTACCCCACCACTGCAGGACTGGCTTGAGAGCGAGCGTGTCCTACCTGGAAATACCCAATTGTACATTAACACTAACACACACACACTGCAGGACTGGCTAGAGGCGGAGCGTGTCCTACCCTTGGAAATGCCCATGTAACATTAACACTAACACCCCCACTGCAGTACTGTGCTGAGAGTCGGAGCGGTGCCTACTACCCTGGAATACCCAATGTAATATTAACACTAACACACACACTGCAGGACTGGCTGAGAGTGCGGAGCGTGTCCTACCCTGGAAATGCCCAATGTACATTAACACTAACACACACACTGCAGGACTGTCTAGAGTGGCGTGTCCTACCCTGGAAATACCCAATTGCTTATTAACATTAACTACACACACACTGCAGGACTGGCTGAGGGGATAGCGTGTCCTACCCTGAAATGCCCAATGTAACATTAACACTAACACACACGCAGGAACTGGCTGCAGGGCGAGCGTGTCCTACCCTGGAAATACCCAATGTTACATTAACACTAACACACACACTGCAGGACTGGCTAGTGTGGAGCGTGTCCTACCCTGGAAATCCCAATGTAACATTAACACTAACACACACACTGCGACACTGGCTGAGAGCGGAGCGTTTCCTACCCTGGAAATACCCAATGTTACATTAACACTAACACACACACTGCAGGACTGGCTGAGAGCGGAGCGTGTCCTACCCTGGAAATACCCAATGTATTACTTAAAACACACACTGCAGGACTGGCTGAAGCGAGCGTGTCCTACCCGTGAATACCAATGTAACATAATCACTAACACACACACTGCAGGACTGGCTGAGATGCGGAGCGTGTCCTAACCCTGGAAATACCCAATGTAACATTAACACTAACAACCCACCTGCGACTGGCTGAGAGGCGGGAGCGTGTCCTAACCCTGGAAATACTCCATGTACATTACATATACAAACACACTGCAGGACTGGCTGAGAGCGGAGCGTGTCCTACCCTGGAAATACCCAATGTAACATAAACTACATACACACACACTGCAGGACTGGTGAGAGGCGGAGCGTGTCCCTACCCTGGAAATACCCATGTGTACATAACACTACACACACACATGCAGGACTGGCTATAGAGCGAGCGTGTCCTACCCTGGAAATCCCAATGTAACATTAACACTAACACACACACTGCAGGACTGGCTGAGAGCGGAGCGTGTCCTAACCCTCTGAAATACCCAATGTAACATTAACACTACCACAACACTGCAGGACTGTGGCTGAGAGCGGAGCGTGTTCCTACCCTGTGAATACCCAATTACATTACCTACTACACACACACTGCAGGACTGGCTGAGAGTTGAGCGTGTCCTAACCTGGAAATGCCCAATGTTACATTAACACTACCACATACTGACACACCTGGGACTGGTTATGAGTGCGGAGCGTGTCCTCCCTGGGAAAAATCCTGCCCAATGTAACATTACATCTAACACTATCGTTTAAAATGGTGCTAATTTTGCCCCAACCAATCAGATGTTAGCTTTCAAATGTTAAATAAGTTCTGATTGGTTGGGGCAAAATTAGCACCATTTTAAACGATAAGAACTTTTATTGAATAACCCTGATTGTGTGTTACATTGGGGTTTGAACAAATCTCTTGGGATTGCCTATTCCACCCAAGTTATGTTCATGTGAGTCAAATACATGAAGCAAGAGAGTTTTGGTGGCCATACACCCAGCAATATTATCGGACAATAATCCCTTTGTGTGTGGTGTTAGTAGGATTTTTCTACTGATCTAGTACTGTTGTGTAAATGAACTGATGTCTTGAGATGTCACTGATCAGCCTATACAACAGGATGAGGCATAGTTGGCCTTTTTATTGTTGTATATTACCATCAAAATAGATTGACTTAGGCTGAGGCTACACTACGCCAGAGGGCAATGCCCACTTGCACTGTGCTGTGATTCATGCAATGTTACGCTATCGGAGCACATCCGATTCACAAACAAAATTGATCGCATGCACTTCCGAAAAGAGGATCATAGTGCAGGGCATCTAGTTTGGCCAACACTACCATGCACTATTATTTACCCTGCTTTTTACCCTGTTTAAATGTGCTGGTGTGGCCTTGCATGGCAGGGCGCAGCACTGGTTAAAATATTGTCACATGTCCCTGTGATGATGTCATAATAAACACACCCTGAAATAACTGCACAAGCTGGTGATTCTGACTTGTTAAACATTCCTTTCCACTCCCTTAGCGACGTATTATTAATATAAACAGTGAAATGTCAGTGGAAAATGCTGATTACAGCAGGACAGTAGGTTTAGGTGTCCGTCGAATTGGGGAGCAAACAAGAAGAGGTGGAGAAAGAGCAGAATGGATCTGACAGGGAGGAAGGGCCAGGGGGCGAATGACAGAAATATTAACCTGCATTGAAAGACCATTTTACAGAAATCACAATGCACAGTGCAATCATTTATGGTATTTTTCTGTACATGAAGCAGGGCTATGATTAAGGGGTCGGTCGTCCTCCTGAAACGCCTCTGATAATGCACAAGATGTTCTGATGGTTTTGGTTCCAATAAAGCTGGTTTTCCTGGTTCTACATGCAGATGGTCAGAAAATATACAAATCTGCGGTGTAATGAGGTATTTGCAATTGGAAGGATTTTGCAAGACTTTTATTGAATTTTTTAAAATGACCGTCCGTTCGAGGCTTTCAACCAGTCAGCCAGGAGGAAGCACTGTCAGTCGCAGCAGAAGCAGCCGCCTCCGACAGTTGAGCGCGGTCGATCGTATCGAAATAATTGTATCGTGTGTACCTAGCTTAATGCTATATGTAGAGAACAAAATTGCATTTCGCATGGATTTAAAATGGAAATCTGCTCTAGATATGGGATTGTAGGGACTTTTTTTTAGACTGGTGACATCGCCTTCCGATCGTTAAACTGACAGATATTAATGATCAGTCAATCAAATAGATGTGTAAATGGGAATCAATTCATGACCAATCACTTCGACCAAAAAAAACTCGATCCCTGTATGGCAAGCCTTAGGGCTCATTCTCAGTAGAGAGACAGATTTTTGCAAAGGGAACGCATTATAGCTTTCCCACTTATGCAATCCATTTACGGTGCAGCTCAGTTTTAAAATCACACTGCTGCACGCATTCATATCTGTGAATATACTAGTTTCTGCTTTCCGTGCCAATACGTGTTCTAGTGTGAACGAAGACTTTAAGATAATGTTTGGCAGATTAATGAATAATCACAGGGCAGCCCATTTAGCAAGGCTGAGTAAACAAGTTTAAAGGGCAACTGTAGTGTCTTAAACCATCCTGCTTCCCCCAGTAGTTCCCACAGTAAAGACCTAAAGACAAGCCAGTATAGCCTGCCCCCTCTCAGAGTCCAGGACTCTGAGAGAATTGTCCAATGGGAAAATGAACTCCTTGCACTGAGTCCCGGGACTCTGAGAGAACTGTCCAATGGGAGAATGTGCCCCTTGCACTGAGTCCGGGACTCTGAGAGAACTGTCCAATGGGAGAATGCTCCCCTTGCACTGAGTCTGGGACTCTGAGAGAACTGTCCAATGGGAGAATGCCCCCTTGCAGTGAGTC
>JAACNH010002604.1:0-37448 GCA_019447015.1 Hymenochirus boettgeri
TAGCAGACCACTTGTCAATAATATCTCTATCAACATTGACTAGGATATATTATCAACTATAACACTCGCAAATCAATAAATGAACTATGGATAAAATCAAAAACAGAAAAAAAAAAAAAGAAAAAAAGAAAAAAAAGTAGAAAAAAAAAAAAAAAAAAATAGAAGGCATTTTCATAAACCGCCGCCCCTGATTACAAACTGATGTAACCTATTTTACCTAAAAAAAGTTAGTTACATGATTACTCGAGTATAACCGAGGTAAAATTAATTAACCCCCTACTTCCTCTCTATTCTGTATTGTTTTGAGGCTTAGTTGCCCTTTACAACGGACAGCATATTTTCCTATACATGTGTCCCATTCATAAATGCAAATCCATATCTATTAACTGTATTGACTACTTGTATGGAATTTCCTGTCTGTTTAAAGGACAACTAAAGCCACTCCTCAGATTTTTGGTACTACACCCAGCATCTTTAGTACTGGGATTTGTATTTTCCCAGAAACATTTGCACACTTCACCCTCCACCACAGTTCATTGTGACTTACATAAGTTGCATCCTTCTGTAGTGGCATCCTTCTGTTGTGGGCATCCTTCTGTAGTGGGCATCCTTCTGTTTTTGTCATCTTCTTGTATCGCATCCTTCTTTAATGTGCAATCCTTCTGTAGTGGCATCCTTCGTGTGGGCATCCTTCTGTATGGGCATCCTTCTGTGGTGGGCATCCTCTGTAGTGTGGCATCCTTCTGTTGTGGGCATCCTTCTGTAGTGGGCATCCTTCCTTTAATGTGCATCCTTCTGTATTGGGCATCCTCTGTAGTGGGCATCCTTCTGTGGTGGGCATCCTTCTGTAGTGGGCATCCTTCTCAAGCAGCAACTTATCTTCATTGAAGTGATTCATCACTCCCTAGTGACTGAAGTGATCCGTCCATATAGACTTAGAATTCGTCCACTGCTTGCTCGCTCACTCGCTTTCTGCCTCCACTGACATAAACCGGCTGACATCCTCTACTCTGCTCCGGCAGTGAAGTCAGCCGGTGCGCTTTAAACAGCAGGGGGAAGCGAGCAGCGTCGGGCTTCAAAGTAGTGGCTGAAAAGTGTCTGACTCTGAGTATAAACCTAGGTTGGAGTTTCAGGCTGATTTTTCAGCCTGAAAATCTCGGTTTATACTTGAGTATATATGTTAGTTTATTAACCATAGAACGGGAGGGAAACTTCTACGTCCCCATTGGGGACGATGACATTATTATTTTTGCTGCAGTTTTTTTATCTCTAGAAATACCGGTACCCAGAAATCACAATGTTTATTAAGGTCGATTTCAATTTTGTTATCCGAATGTAGGTAGGAACTATAGCAAGATAATTATAAGTCCATCATCTCAGAAACCAACAAGAAATACTGTAAACATGGTAAGTGTGATAAGTAATAGGAGTGTATAGGTGGGTGTGTATATTCATCAATACTTTATTGGACTTACCCTTTAAATTCTATAAACAAGAAGTCTCCCTGTGTACAGTAGGTAATCATTTTTTGACGTTTGGGTATTAGAAAATCACAGGGCACTGGTGATATAGATACCAGGCTAGATGGGCGAAGAATTGTAGGGAGATTAGAGTCGGTAGAAGGGAAACCAATTTAACTTACAGACCGCGAGGTATTTCTCACCCTCCCTTCTGTTACCTGGATCCAATTTTCACCCAACAACTTCTCCCTTGTTCCCGTTCGGCGGCGGACCCCGATCCTTAAAAAACCTCACGATTAGTAAATATTTGAAGAGTTTCACATCAACTTAAGATATTTTCTCAGTTTTCAAAGGAAGAAGAGTCAAGAGGTGTCTGGTTCCAATCCTACAGGTCTCCTGCCCTAACGGGAACCTCCAAAGAGCTCAAGTAATATTGATTAGAATTAAATCCGCAGTATTAACGTTCATAGAACACTAATGAAATATAATATTGGGTGTTACAAAAGTCACCTGGGAAATCTGTTATGTGGACTCCATAGTGGCTTTTATTTCCTTATATTTTACAGTGTGGGATATATTATTCACTATCAGGGAGATTCAATAAAAGTTCTTATCATTTAAAATGGTGCTATTTTGCCCCAACCAATCATATGTTGCTTTCAATGTTAAATAAAGATCTGATTGGTTGGGCAAAAGTAGCACCATTTTAAACATGATACAAAATGATTTCTTATGACCCTTTATACGACGATCGGTTGGCCCTAGGAATATTCTGTATGTAGACGGGCGCTGGTGTCTGACAATAGTGAACACACGCTCACATTTATGTAGATATTTATATTATATCTTTTCAGGGACATACTAAGATATGACACTTGGATACAAAGTAACAGCTTTTAGAAAGTGAAATTTACTGTCCCCTCAATAAGAACTGTAAACTAAACCCCTGTAAGTGAGTTCACCCCTAAGTGAAAATGTCAAATTGTGCCCACTTAGCCATTTGCCCTCCCCGGGGTCATGTGACTCAGTGTTAAGGTGTCAGGTGTGAATGGGGATCAGGTGTGTTACATTTGGGCTTATTGCTCTCACACTCATACTGGTCACTGGAAGTTGAACATGCACCTCATGGGAAAGAAAACTCTGGCAACCCATGTGCAACACATTGAAACTGAGCTGCAGTGCGGTGGCCAAAACACACAGTGGTTTTAACAGGACAGGTTCCACTCAGAACAGGACTCCCCAGGACTAGAGATGGCCGAACTTCCTGTAAAAGTTGGAAAACTAACACATTAAAGTCAATGGGGAAATATTTGAAAAGTTCAGATTAAAAACAATTAAAATAACAATGGTAACTTACTGTAAATGGCTGTGGCAACCTGGAAATGGTCTGAGGACATGTCACTGTCACCAAACAATCGGACAATTGTCGGGTTACCACATGTTACATTCAAGGGTTATGGGCAATTTCAGACTACCGAATGAATACATTTGAGGGCCACCGAACGATACATTCGAGGGTCACCGAATGATACATTTGAGGGCCACCAACGATACATCTCGAGGTCACCGAACGATACATTCGAGGGTCACCGACGATACATTCGAGGGTCACCGAACGATACATTCGAGGGTTACCGAACTATACATTCGAGGGTCACGAACTATACATTCGAGGGTTACCGAACATACATTCAGGGTCACCGAACGATACATTCGAGGGTCCCGAACTATACACTTCGAGGGGCAACCGAACTATACATTCGAGGGTCACCGAACTATACATTCGAGGGTCACCGAACTATACATTCGAGGGTTACCGAACTATACATTCGAGGGTTACCGACTATACATTCGAGGGTCACCGAACGATACATTCGAGGGTCACCGAACTATACATTCGAGGGTCACCGAACTATACATTCGAGGTCACCGAACTATACATTCGAGGGTCACCGAACTATACATATCGAGGTCACCGAACGATACAATTCCGGGTCACCGATTACTTGAGTACCGACGTATCAGTATACCGCACGATCATTCGAGGTTACCGACTATACATTCGAGGGTTACCGAACGATACATTCGAGGGTTACCGACGATACATTCGAGGGTTACGAAGTACATCGAGGTACCGAACATTCGAGGGTCCCGAACTATACATTCGAGGGTTACCGAACTATACATTCGAGGGTTACCGAACTATACATTCGAGGTCACCGAACATACTTCAGGGTCACCGAACGATACATCGAGGTTACCGAAAATACATTCGAGGGTCCACCGAACTATACATTCGAGGGTTACCGAACTATACATTCGAGGGTTACCGAACGATACATTCGAGGGTTACCGAACGACTATACATTCGAGGGTTACCGAACTATACATTCGAGGGTCACCGAACGATACATTCGAGGGTCCACCGAACTATACATTCGAGGGTTACCGAAAGATACATTCGAGTGGTTACCGAACTATCATTCGGGGTTACCGAACGATACATTCGAGGGTTACCGAACTATACTTCGAGGGTTACTGAAACTATACATTCGAGGGTCACCGAACGATACATTCGAGGTTACGACTATACGTTCGAGGTAACCGACTATACATTCGGGTCACCGAACTATACATTCGAGGTTCACCGAACTATACATTCGAGGGTTACCGAAGATACATTCGAGGTCACCGAACGATACATTCGAGGGTTTACCGAACTATACATTCGAGGGTTTACCGTCACGATACTTCAGGGTTACCGAACTATACATTCGAGGGTTACCGAAATCGAAGGGTACTTGTAAGGTTTTACGAAATTGAACGATACTGCTGTAACCAGGTGAGGAGTACAGAGACAGTGTGTCTTGCCTACAGTCAAGCATGGTGGAGTGTGATGGTTTGGGTCTGTATGAGTACTGCCGGCACTGGGGAGCTACAGTTCATTGAGGGAACCCTAAATGCCAATATATCTGTGACATACTGCAGCAGAGAATGATCCCCTCCCTTCGGAAACTGGGCACAGGGCAGTAACAGGATAACGATAATGGAGAATAACATTTTTTACTTTTGTTGCCCGTGGCTTAGACATTGGCTGTGTGTTGAGTTATTTACAATGTTATCAAGCTGCACACTGACTATTGTAGTATTGTCCCTTGAAAAGCTATAATAAAATATTTACTTAATGTGATGGATAGTCTAAAATTATATCATTATAATCATTCTTAGCTCTCTTATCTGTCACGTGACAATGTCCCTTTAAACGTAGCTCAGTGGTTCCAGGAATATCCCGTACGCAGACAGGCGTTGGTTCTACAGAAGAGGAATTGTCGGTCTCTGTAATTTACGTGGTAGAAAACGTTCTCGTCTTTTCGTACAATCCAATTCCTTTTTGAACGGATCTCTAAGTGTACAGAGAGTAACAGGAGAGAGGATATATTCCATAGCTGCTCCCAGGATTAGATTTAGGTTTGTATAGCAGATGATCTGTGTGCGAGTCTTTGGACACATTGTATAAATATCTAGATTTATTTATGAGAGAAAAAGCCAAAATTAACACAGGAAGAGACTGGGAGGGAATGAAATGGACCAGAAAGAAGATTTCTTATTCCTTATTCTGGGACATTTATTAAGGATTCGCAAAAGAAAAAATGAAATTCTCCAAGGTATTTGTCTGGTTTTTCAGCTTAAAGACAAGCGGTGACCTATTTCCAATGGAAGGATTATGTTATTCAAAAATGATAAAAGTTCCATTGTTTAAATTAGTTCAAGTTACTTAGCCACAAAGAGCAATGAGACCAGGCTACACAATATAGGTGTTCACTGCCTATGATACTGAATGGGTAGGAGCTGCCATATTGACAACTCTTAAGATGTAAATGATTTTCTTTCTATTCCCACTCAATGTGCATGAATCATTTGAGATTGCTTGTTTGGATTTACCTATTTAGGGCTAGGCCCCACTTGTGCGTTTCTTGCGCGTTTTGCGCTCGCAATTGCGCATCCGATTGGTTATTATGGAAATCGCAGGAATGCAAAAATTCCCGTGATTTCCGATGCTCATGCGATTGCGCATATGTTTCTGTTTGGTAACGCATGCGCTCACCATTTTGGTGCGTTAATGCATGCGTTTCCATAACGGCGTTTGCTGGGGGTGATTTGCTGGGTAGCACATTATATTATGCAATTGTGCGAGATGGTATCAGGTTGGGAGATGTGTGGTAATATTTAGTTAATTAATTCATTTTAATGTTCTATATATTCCGTGTTAATAGGGAATAGGCAAAATATTCCAGCACGGTGGCTCAGTGGTTAGCACTGATCCCTTGCAGCACTGAGGTCCTGAGTTCGATTCCACCTTTGGACACATCTGAAAGGAGTTTGTATGTTCTCCCTGCTTGCGTGGTTTTTCCTCCAGCACTCGGGTTTCCCCCACAATCATAAAGACATACTGATAGTTTTTATGTGTCAAATAAATGTGCTTAGATTGCAAGCTCTTCGGGCAGGGCCTGATGTGAATGTATCCATGGAATTGTAAAGCGCTAAGGAAGATTTTGGCGCTATATAATCCAAAATAATATAATACCAAACACTGAAAATAAGGAGATTTAAACTCATGAGTTCACTTATGGAATTGTCACATCTCCAGGTGATGGTACAGGAGATCAGATAAGGACAGAGACATCATTTTCTCTGTCTCTCTCTACAAGGTTTCTGACACAGATACTGGGCCTTATGGGCCAGGCGGGTTGTGTACAACCGTGTTTAGCTCACAGAGACATAATGAGATTCGCACGTTGGCTCTGGTTGCTCACAGATGCCAAATTTCATCTCTGGGTGAACAAAAGCAAACGTACCTTAGTATTCCCTTCGGATAAAGAGTGCGCGCAATGCAGTATAGGAAATATTAAGAATACTCTGTAAACAGTAAATAGTCCATAAATACATACGGCTTGTTTATATATAGAGTTAGCGCACGCTATTGATTTGATTGGGAATCGATCAGTAAAACATGCATTGTGCTTGTTTATTTCGCATTCTAATTTTAATTTTGATAGTTGGAGCTACCATACAGCTTACTCTGATTTTACTTGCAGTGGGGGCTGATTCAGGGCTGCCCTCGGGTTTCTCTAGAGAGTTCAAGAAGGACAATGTTTAACCATTAGTTGATCAGCAATGAAGGGGAAACAATACATTTTAATTATGTGGAATGGGGCCCATACACTAACCAATTCCGATTGTCCTATATTCATGATATCCCAATATTGTATGATGATCGGTTTGTGATGGCCGATTCTCCAATTGTCGGACAAAGAGAAAAGGAAAAAATTATCGCTCGAACGATTGGGATTGGTGCGTGTATGGGGCCTATAGGTGTCCAGTAAATAATAACAAGATTCAAGCTCTTTATGGTATTATCAGAATAATACAAACACATTAGATTTTACTGTTAGCAGATGCCCTATTATTTATTATTATAGAGTAGGGGCATAAGGGGTGCCCTAGGTATCATAGTGTGTCCTGTCCAATAGAGGAAGATTGTTTACTCTTTGATAATTTCCCCCAGTGTTTCTATACATAAGTTGCTTCTTGATGCATAAAACTGTCAACAGCACAAAATGATCTCGGGGAAGTGCGCGTTTTAAAAATGCATTGAATCAGAGCGCATTGTGGGGAACGCTATATAGTTCTCTCTCGGTACAGAAATGTCCTTGTGGTTAGATAAAAAACGCGCTCTGAAAAATCATCGTCAAGACGTGATCTTTACTATGTTGGGTCATTTCCGGTACTTGACCTTTCTAGATTGCCGGTCTGTGACATATAAAGAGTTCTGCCTCTGGGTTTATGCAGATAGATAATTAAATTCAATGTTAACTTCAAAGTTAATGTTACTGCTACATAAAATAGCATTTTGTTACATTTATAAATATTGTATCATCTTTACCCTTTCGGCAAATGTGATAGACGCTGGCGTTATAGTTACTTGTCGTTAACACAGCCATAAAGAATGCACTGAATATCCTCCAATCACACATCGGGACTGGGAAGCCTACTGCAATCTACATTTTACAATCACTCTGTTATCTTCAGTCCACAATTCACACTTACTGAAACCCTGGGACTATTGTTAGATGATTATACAGCCAGATTGGCCTGTTATTAAAAAAGATTCAACACCCCTCAGACCTAGAGAATCCTTTCATTTCCTGAAAGATATTCCTGTTGAAGGACGAATTTCCCCCCCCCCACGAGGTGATGATGATTTTACACCTTTTCTTTCTCTTTTTTTTTAGCTTTTACCGAAAACTTTTGCCTTCTTGTAAATGTTTTTTTTTTTTTCATGAAAGAGAAATATTCCAATAAAATCAAAAATGTTTTAATGCGTTTGTAAGTCGGCCTTAGAAAGCGAGATAAAATTTAGAAACTGTTAAAAAATATATATTGAAAACAAAACAAAAAAAAAAGAGGTGGATCATTCTGAGCATGTCTGAGGTCAGTAAGCTAGGGTAGGGCAGTAACTTCAGGGCTCTCTGTACTGTATGATTTTACCGTGTATCTTAGGTTAGGAATTACATAGAAAGTTATGCGATACATTTTTTCAATCGGCAATTTCTGGGCTCTAATTCAGTTTCAGTTAGTTTCGGAAACAGCCCTTTAACTCTCTTTAGGGCTTCACAGGATTACCACAACAGCTATTTTCACTAATTTTAGGGCCTTTGCAAATCTCTAACCTTTGAAGTCCCCAGTTCCTTTTCTCTTAAATTGGGGTCAACAAGCCCCACATAACTCATTATCGGTGTCAGTATAATTCCAATACAATTCTTCTTGTACTTTAAAAGGAATAATTAGAAACCGTTTGTTGATATGGCCAATATTCATTAAATAGGTTGTTTCCAAAGACCTTTTGCATAAATCAGAAGTGTAATAAATTACACGGGAATCTTCTGAGGAGTCAGTGTGGCAGCAAAGAGATAAAAAAAAATTGCTATTCACATTCCTTGTAGTTTTTAATCCTTTTTTGCTTGTCTTGACATGCTGTAAAGTGAAAGATTAAAATGAACTATTGTCCTTTTTTTTTTTTAGCAATTAACATCTTCACTTCTAGGCTTTGGTTGTAGAAAATTCTTGAACAAATTTATTTCCCACAATGCATTGGGCTGCTCTGCTGTACTTGCACATGCTCTGATAATGTTTTATGTCCTTTGGAATATACACAAGCCTTACAGGCCTTGCATACGTAGAGTTCACATGTGTTCACTGTTAAAGGAGCAGGTGGAAACACACTTTCAGTGAGTGAAACAGCGTTAAATGGCCCTGGTGGATTTTACGGTATAAAATTATGAACCGTGACACGTCGGAAGGATCCAAACTTATTATGAATTCACTGCACTGAATGGAGGGAACCCACATCTTTCAATGGATTGAGAGGGAAGATCTAGAGGCCCCCAAAAGGCCCTTCAGGCTCATTAGAAAGAGAATTTATGCAATAGAGGGCGATGTTTATTTTGTGCTGAAATCGACCAATTAGATGGTTCACCTGGGGAAAATATCCCTTCTGCGGTTCAGGAAATTGGAATAAATTGAAGAATTGCCTTTATAGGATTAGTTTACATCAGCCTTTCATTGGCTTTAAAAAAGAATTGGATTTAAAAAGAATCTGATTCGGGGTAAAACCTGAATGACACACCCCCTTTCACCAATCAGCCAATCAAAGTAATTGACTTATTGTCAAATAAGAAAAACGAGATTCATGCCTAACATCAATGTCTAACTCCTTACCTGGGTTTGTAGTATAAACTTGTTTCCCCTTATATTGATCCCCTTGGGGATTAACATGGGTTTGCAGCTTTAAAACATGTTTCCCTCCAACCGATCCCCATGGGGATTAACCAGGGTTTGTAGCTTTAAATTTGTTTCCCTCTGATCGATCCCCATTGGGGAGTAAACCTGGGTTTGTAGCTTTAAACATGTTTCCATTAGATTGAACCCCCTTGGTGATTAAACCAGGGTTTGTAGCTTTAAACATGTTTCCATTAGATTGAACCCCCTTGGTGATTAAACCAGGGTTTGTAGCTTTAAACATGTTTCCATTAGATTGAACCCCCTTGGTGATTAAACCAGGGTTTGTTAGCTTTAAACATTGAAAATTGGCTAGTAGAACGTGGCCAAATGTAACTGCTGAACTCAATTATTGTTGTGTTTGTGTGTGTGCACAATTTACCATATTTTATTACTCCGAAAAAACTGTTAATTAAAATTGACCATTTCCTCTTTTGCAAAACCACCATTAATACCACATTGAACGCTCCTTTATGGCCAGTGTTACAGTCAGATTTCAAGTGAAAATCTGCTTTAAGAAATGGATTGGAAACCCTTTTCAAGCCGGGAATGCTGGGAGTTGTAGTTTTCAAACATCTGGTGGCCTGCAGGTAATACTATAAGATAACAGTTTCCTCTGTGTTGCCAAAACTTTAAAGGGGAACTATATGTTTGTATAAAATTCATTGTTAGTAATGATGTCAGCAGCCTCTTCTGTTCCAAGGGATTTGACAGGATCGTCTTATCATCGATTGGTTCAACATCACCCAATGATAGGGGAACTTTCCTGAATGGGTAGAGCTGATCTGTACAAGATAAAGGCCACACATTTGCCAAACTCTTAATTAAATCTCTGCAAAAAAACCGAAACATGCCAATCACTCCCATGCATGCGTTTCGGATGCCACTTAATCTAGGTGCGCACCCTATATCTTGCAGATCCTCTGTCATCTTTCAAAAATCTTTTCTGTGTGTACCCAGCTTAATCCTAGAACATATCCGTCTGTTCCCTATACTTTATTAAAGGGGAGCTATACCACTCCTCCCATAGCTCTATTATAACCCAGGCCCTCCCAGAAAAATACTTTTAGGTATTTCTGGAAATTAGCTGTTCCCGAGATATACCAACAGTACCTGCTTCTCTCGCCTTGGTGTGTCTTAACTTTCACCGTTGTTCCCCTTTAGTACAGTACAAACCAGACAAATCTATAAAATCAGTGTTAACAAAATGGGTCACTCACTGCTAAATAAATGACATAACAAATCCCACTGTCCCTTTAAGGGCTAGGCCACTTACGCTCATGTAAAAGCGCATAGCGATTGCGTGCGTTTTTACATTGATTTGATGCGCTACTTCTGTTTTGTATATGTGTTTACATGCACTGCGATTGTAATTTTATGCGATTTATATGCAATTATATGCGATTTATTGCGTTTTTTGTGCGTTGCGCTTCCGGTACACAAGGATTCTGAGGTGGTGGCCATGATCCTTGCCGCAGTTCCAACTCACCAAGTAAGATGCAAAAACAAGGCCCACTTGTTCAAAAATACACAAACACCAACCTTCTCCAACCTCCACAGCCCGACTACGCCCTAAACAGGAAATGGAATGACATCACTGGAAGAATTCTGGTTAAAACACAAAAAAACAGAGTACAATCGCGTCGATGGCCGTTTTTTTGCGCTTCCATAGACTTGCATTGTTGTGCATGTTGTGGACACAAACGAACCAAAAATGGTGAACGCGAGCGTTGTGACACCGGATCGCAAGGCTCATAGTGGGGCATACTTGTCGAGTTTACATTATAATGTATTGTATCATTGCGCATCGCAATCGGAAACAGATCGCAATCGGTGTAAAAACGCGTAAGTGGGGCCTAGCCCTTAAATATAACTATACTCTAAAAATTAACATATTAAAAATAAACCTGCGGCAGGGAGTTAGGATTGATATTCCCACTTCACAGTATTGTTTTTGATGAACACTAAGGGCCATATTTATAAAGGCTAAAAAGCGATACGCGCCTTTACAATCGGTTCATTAAATCGATCGTTAATTTCCAATCAGTTTAACAATCTAACAATCTTAAATAACTGATAATGATCGTAAATGTCAATAATGTAATTTAAGATCCCCATACATACCATTGCGGTAAACGAACGTTTTTTAATTAATGAAAGCTCGGTAAATGTACACCGTGGCTGATAACACAATTTTGCAATACCACGCTTTAAAAATACGTCCCTAACCGTTTTAATTTGCCAGGTTAGTCCTGGACTAATCCTGTATTAAAGATATCGCTGAAGCCAGGAGGAAGACCGGCAGAATCAGTTTTCCTTGGGCTGGAGCTCCTCACAGAAACAATATTGGGAGGTAGGGATTACCCTCCTGTTAACTGTTTTTAAAAAAGCCTAATGCACATGATCGTTATGCTTTAAAGAATTTCAGTTCAATGAATGAAAGAATCCCTGACAGGTTTCAACCTGCTGATCTCATGTCTCGGGCCACCCACTCGTCTTTTAAAAGCTTTTCCCGGGATAAACTCCAGGATTAATTGTAAGCTCTTGGGATCCTACATTCATCATTACTCTAATCAGCCCTGATCATCGGGTGAGCTGATGATTTTATGGAGGGCACAGCTAAACCCAGCAGCACCCAGACCCACAGGGTTTATCTGGCTTTTGGACTCGTTTTTTTTCAATAGCGATTTCATTGCTTTAATAGATGCAAATTACAAATCGGAATTAAACTCTTTAAGGTTAACGTGTGAATGAAGGGCGACTGGGATGATTTTAATCGTGCGGTTATTAGATGATAGAATGTAAAAATGGCATCAGCTTTTTAATAAAGGAAAGGGGGAAATGAAACATTGTTTCCAAATACAACCACACGCAGAGAAAGCCGTCTATTAAAGGGAGAGTTTTTGCCTTCTACATCTTAGTGCTAGGCCCCACTGCTGCGGTTTTTTTTGCGCTTGCGATTGCATTTTAAAAAAATCATTGAAAACCTTTTTCGGTGCGTTGCGATTGGCGTTTTGCGTTCTGCATTTTTAATCGCAATCGCATGCGTTTTCCTATACTTATTGAAGAAAATCGCAAGCACAAACGCAAAAAAATCGCACAGGAAATCGCATGCGATTGCGTTTGGGTTGCAGTGTGGCCGTTGCCCTAACATGAATTTTTTTGCAAGTCTTTTTTTCAAAAAATTCTTTAAATTCTATGATGTCTCAGAAATGTATAATCCAGTGAGGCTGGAAAGTTGAAGATGTCTCCTAAGACACAGGTTTGATATTTTTTGGGGAAAAAAGTTTGCCTTTCTTCCCAGAAGGCAATGCTCCTGGTGTCCACCCCCCCACTGTTTTATGGCCCCATGTGCTTCTCCCAGGAAGAGAGATACTTTGTATCCATCTGTGTTTAGGGGAGGGGCCTTCTGAGTTTTGGGCTATTAGCGAAGATAATATAATACTCTCATCTTGAAAAGACAGCACATGGAACAACAAGGGATACAATGTATAATCAGGGGGTTCTGTTCTGTGATTTTATTATTATCCCCTGCGTAACTAGCAAGTTCTTGGTACAATATGTATAGTTTGCCTTTAATCACAATCTTCATATCGTTCCAGCACCTACAAATAGTAGAATGATCTGCATTGGGTAATTATTAAGTGGTACAATGAGGTCATAATGTGTTATTCTAATGAATTCCCTGACGTTGATAATCATTCCTCTTCCTACGTTCGGTGGAAATTTATGGATTTTCCGCCTGTGACAGGAGTGAGTCAGAGAAAGTTTTATTTTAACTCCCGTTTCTTCTCCTAAGCAGGTAATTCATTTCCAGAGTCATTAGATCTTCCACTGATTTTAAAGCCCCCATATCGATTATTCTTATTATATTTAATATCGCACGGCGGCTCCCCTGTCCAGAGATCTGTTACAGTCCAATTAGCCTTGGGTGGCGATATATTTTTAATTTCCAGCATGCCTGGGTGCACATTCCTACATTTACCCATGTAATAGAAACGTGCCCGGATTATAATAACCGGTATGGCGTTTCTTTGTCTGCAAAAAGCTTTCTTTAAAAAAAAAAAATTGCAATTTTATCACACATGACATCAAAGCCCATTTAACGCCCCACCCGCACCCTCCACACTTCTCTTCTACTCAGATTACCGTATATACTAGGAATGTTTTACCATGTGGCGTTGACCGACCCTCCTTGATAAGTCAGCCATTTTGATAACCCAGAAACATCCAATTATTGAGCTCTGCCTTAGCCAATGTAAACAGGGACTGTATGTAAGCCTGATGTAACTCTACCCAAAAATGGTGGGAGATAGGACCACATCTGCTATGCCTCAATTCAATTTGCAATCTGAGATCTGCTGGCTCTTTGGCTCCCCCTGTTGGCAGATCCCCCTCTTTATGATGTTCTGTACATGGCGACATATGTAACTTAATGGAGCTCAGTCGGGAATGCCAATAGGGGAGACAGAGAGCCAGCAGGGAGATGGCATCTAGTGATCCTATCTCCCACTGAATTATAGAATCCATTTTTGAAAAGTTGTTTTTCCTCGGTGGGGTTACCCTTAAAGAGAGCTTAGATTCTATAGATGAGAAAAAGTGATCCTTCTCAATTCTTACACATTGCCCCCCCCAAAAAAAAATTAGATTCTTTTTGGCTAATTTTACAATAAAGACTTCACAGAGAGCAACAGTAATTATACCTCTTGGGTTTCTGCTGTATGAAGGAAATGAAATAATTTATCTATGTCCAGAAGCCTTCTTTGTAATTGAATTGTTATATGGGCCCAATAGGAATATAGATATTAGTGATTGCTGATGGATAGGAGTTTCAATTCCACGGGGCAATAACATCAAATCAGTAACTAAACCTAGAGCATTACTAGAGCATTGTATGTTTAAATATATTATACTTACAGATCGTCGTTTTGATATGTATATCAGTAGCTATTCACATTATTTCAATATATATTATACTAACAGATCATCTGTTTGATATGTATATAGCTATTCACATTATTCTTGGTTGACGCACGATCCCCGACTGCGCAATGGCCACTTCGGACGATAGTCGCACATGTGTATGTGGTTGGATACGGAAGCTGCAGTGCGACATTTTCTTATAATAATGATTTAGTGACATAGATAAATGATTATTATAAAAATATTCCACTGCTGCTCCTAGTCTGATTTGAGACTTTTATGTATTATAACTATTCACATTATTTAAATATGTATTATACTACCAGATTGTCTAATGTTTGATATGTATAGCTATTCACATTAGGGGTAGCACTTGGACGTCAAATTGTAGTATACTTTTGTAGATTTTTGCAGGGCAATGCTATAATGCCTGTTTCAGGCAAAATTAACCTATAATCAACCCTACCCAATGTATTATCGGGTTAGCACAGGTTTTACACTATATTGCATTGGCTGCAGTATTTCCAAAACATTTTGGAAAAGCACAGCACAGATAATTAAATATTGACAGTGTTAAGTTTGGGCTACTTTGTGGCACAGAACTAAATGCCTTTAAGATGCAGAGTGGCGCTTCTTACCTGACAGTAAATCTCTCAATTCCGGGATTTTGCGGAGGACTCTGGTTACACAGGTTTTTTTACTTGCTACGGATGAGGCAGAAACATTGCAATCCCACTTTTCACATGTTTGTTTTCGCTACGATTTTCCGAATATTCCGTTTCAGGGCTCATGACTCAAAAATGGGGATTGCATGTTCACCGATAACGGATCGGAGCGTAGAGCAAGCCGCATGGCCCGTCACATTTTGAATGCACTGGCATGCGATTCTCATGTGCGATCAGAAGCGCGCGTCAGTGGGACCTAGCCCTTAAAGGTCGCCCCTTTAAAATAAAAAATAGGTTTATTGTTGTTGTTAAATTCAGGGGCACTGGGTTGCTACTGGGTTAAACTCCGACGTTTGTTGTACACTTGGCTATTAAAACTTTAAGGAATCAAACTGCTTTTTTTTTTAGTATTGTCAGCGCTGTAAATCTCCAGGAGCTAAATTCAGCAAAAGTGATGTACAGTGCCCAATTTTAATTTTCTGCTTTGGCTAAAGGCTTGGGGTCTAGTGTGCTAATGTCTGCATTGTGCTTGATACATTGCCTGCACAGAACCATTTTATTGCCCAATAGTTACAAACATTGGAAGTTTCGCCAATATCTGGGACAAACCTTGGTTTATTGCTACCGTTCATGGTTTGCGTTAACTATATCAGCTCACGGAGACGCCAGTATTTTATGGAATAATTCGCATTTATTGCAAAGCCCAAAAAATCCAATGTATTTATTGTATATTTTTGTTGTGATCTATGATTTCGCATTGAATTTTTCAAGACCGCTAAACAAACGCTTTGATTTTTAAAAGGATGTGTGTGTGCACGCACTTACTTAAAGGACAAGCAATAGTCATTTTAATTGTTTTTAGCTGAAGTTTCTTACTATTCAGAGCAATATATTTTTGCAGCTACTAAAATAAACCATTTATTGAGTCTTGCAATGATCTGATGTTTAATTTGTGTAGGATGACAATATGGAATGTATCTTTAACAAAAGTATTAAGGTGCACTATACTGGCATTAAATTTTCTGGCTTGATTTCCTTTATAAATAAGAATTCTACCTGAATTAATGAATTTGCATCTGGTTGGTCATTAAACAAATATGGCAATATAATTTATTATAGCCCATCTTCTTTTAACGCAGAGATACAGGGTATCTGATTGGAGAATTCCTCTCTCTCTCCCTGGGTGAACCTTACAGAGCATGTTTAGCTCACTGAGCTAGGTGGAGGGGCAGTGCTCTCTGTACTGAAAGATTTGACTGTGTATCTTTGGTTAGGAATTGCTTAAAAAAGCGAAGGTATATGTCTGTTTAATCAATAGTTGCTTTGCTGTTATCAGGGAAAGTTTTTACATTCTGGCGTTATTATTTAAAACAAAGAAATAAAGAAAATAAATACCCGTCAACATTAAATTGAATTTTTAGAACATTATCAGAGGTAAAGGCTATGCTATATATAACTCTCCTCTAGACTGTTAGGAGATTCTGGAACTGATTCAATAAAAGTTCTTCAGGGAGATGTGATAAAAATTCTTATTGTTAAAAATGATGCTAATTTTGCCCCAAACCAATCAGATTTTAGCTTTAAATGTTAAATAAGATCTGATTGGTTGGGAATAATTAGCACCATTTTTAACGATAAGAGCTTTTATTACATCTTCCTGTTAAAGGGTGTATGTCCACCCTTGAAAATTTTTTTTGTTATACATTCCCCCTGTCCCCCCAGCCCCAACCGCTGTATTTTATTATTATAAAGTGCCCCAAACTTTACTTACCTTCCCTCTTTCCTCCGCCGCCCTTCCAGGCCCTCGCTTGCGAGAAAATGCAAGCAGAGAGGCGGGACCGGCAGTTGCGTCTGTGATTGGCTGAGCGGCAGCCAATCACGGACGCGGCTGCCGGGAATTCATGTGCGGCGGAAAGAGGGAAGGTAAGTAAAGTTGGGAAACTTCTAAAAATATAATAGAGCAGTTGGGGCTGGGGGACAGGGGGAATGTTATATATAAAGGGTTTTATGCTAGAGGAGGGAATCCTAATTGGGAGAGAGGGAGGGGGAGGGAGGAAGGGGGAGAGGGCTGCAGTACGCATGCCAAACTTCTCCCTGAGGCCAGATAGGAGGCAGAGTCCTATATGGACCTGCTATCCTCCTCGTGGGCAGTTTTTGGGACTTTGGGGGGACTACAGGAGAACCATATGGAGCTGGGTGTGAGGTAAGGATTAAACTACACTACATGATGGGGCCAGTAGTGGGGGGATTATAGTTTTGGGGGGGGACATGCCCTTTAATCATTTAAAAGGGGCTAATTTTGCCCCAACCAATCAGATCTTATTTAACATTTGAAGCTAACATTTGATTGGTTGGGCAAAATTCGCACCATTTTAAACAATAAGAACTTTTATTGAAACTCCCTGTTAGTACTTTAACAGCTTTAGGGCTCCATATTGGAAATCCATGGCCGCTTGGCTCCGTGTTCCCCAGCTGTACAGAGATTAGAGAACATTTTATTTTAAAGATAAAAAATAAATCTGCTCTTGAGTACAAGGAAATTGCCGATACAGGTTCTGCCCGTCGGACCCGACTTTGGGATCTGTTGACATTTGCAGGTGTCTATGAATACAACGCTGTTATTAAACCCTACGGTGATCAAAAGTCCTTTCCTAAAGGAAATGGAAAATAAATCCGACGTGATTTTGGTTAGAATTAACAGTGGGAGAAGCAGCCAAGTGGCGTCTCTATAAATCGTACTGTTTAATATGCTGATAAAGATACCAGCCGCACACTTGGAATTATTTCTCTATATCACTTTGGATTGGGGCTGTCACTATCCACTTGTTGCCATTGGAATTCATTTCCATAAGTAGGAAGCAGCTGAAATCGCAGAAACTTCTTGGATATTGTACATTTGGATTCTGAAGTTACTCTTGTTCCTGCGTCTCGCCAGATAGTCTTACCGGTGAATAAGAGCTGGTAAGACAGCACGGTGACAGATGTGGGAACATAGTAGCGAAGGATGAAAAAACAGTCATCCTGAAGAAGGCTCAAGTGTGATGAATGACCTCTTTGTTCAAAGTCACGCAAGCATTTGCACGGATGGCGTTTGTTGATCTGCACCAGTGAATAACATCCAAGTAAACGCAAAGAGGCGCACGAATATTCGCCAAACGGCCGTTCACTTTTGTGTCACCTTCTGGCACTTGGCCTGTCCACCCGATCGTATGTGTGTACTAGGCTTTTAGATATACGCTATTTATTAATATGTACACACTTAGGATAATTATCAAACATTGTACACACATTAAATACTGAATTTAATAAAGGATAAACAATATTCTTACTGTAGATATACAGTATTCCTCCATATACAGCATCCATAGATATACAGTAATCTGGATAAACATATTCTTACTGTAATTATACAGTATTCTTCCTATACAGCATCCATAGATATACAGTAAACCCGGATAACATATTCTTACTGTAATTATACAGTATTCCTCCATATACACGATCCATAGTATACAGTAACCCGGATAAACAATATTCTTACTGTAATTATACAGTATTCCTCCATATACAGCATCCATAATATACAGTAACCCGGATAACAATATTCTTACTGTAATTATACAGTATTCCCCCATATACGCATCCAAGATATACAGTAACCTGGATAAACAATATTCTTACTGTAATTTACAGTATTCCTCCATATACAGCATCCATAGATATACAGTAATCTGGATAAACAATATTCTTACTGTAATTATACAGTATTCCTCCATATACACATCCATAGATATACAGTAACCCGGATAAACAATATTCTTACTGTATTAATACAGTATTCCTCCATATACAGCATCCATGATATACAGTAACCCGGATAAAACTATTCTTACTGTAATATACATATTCCTCCATATACGCATCCATAGATATACAGTAACCCACGGATAAACAACATTCTTACTGTAATTATACAGTTTCCTCCATATACAGCATCCATAGATATACAGTAACCCGGATAACAATATTCTTACTGTAATTATACAGTTTACTCCATATACAGCATCCATAGATATACAGTAACCCGGATAAACAATACTTCTCTGTAATTTACAGTATTCCTCCATATACACATCCATAATATACAGTAACCCGAATAACAATAGTCTTACTGTAATTATACAGTATTCCTCCATATACAGCATCCATAGATATACAGTAACCCGGATAAATATTTCTTACTGTAATTATCCAGTATTCCTCCATATACAGCATCCATAGATATACAGTAACCCGGATAAACAATAGTCTTACTGTAATTATACAGTATTCCTCCATATACAGCATCCATAGATATACAGTAACCCGGATAAACAATAGTCTTACTGTAATTATACAGTATTCTTCCATATACAGCATCCATATATATCAGTAATCTGGATAAACAATAGTCTTACTGTAATATACGTATTCCTCTATATACAGCATCCATAGATATACAGTAACCTGGATAAACAATATTCTTACTGTAATTATACGTATTCTCCTCTACACACATCCATAGATATACAGTAACCCGGATAAACATATTCTTACTGTAATTATACAGTATTCCTCCATATACAGCATCCATAGATATACAGTAACCCGGATAAACAATAGTCTTACTGTAATTATACAGTATTCCTCCATATACAGCATCCATAGATATACATGTAACCCGGTAAACAATATTCTTACTGTAATTTACAGTATTCCTCCATATACAGCATCCATAGATATACAGTAACCCGGATATACAATATTCTTACTGTAATTATACAGTATTCCTCCATATACAGCATCCATAGATATACATTAACCCGGATAAACAATATTCTTACTGTAATTATACAGTATTCCTCCATATACAGCATCCTAGATATACAGTAACCCGGATAAACAATAGTCTTTCGTATTATACAGTATTCCTCCATATACAGCATCCATAGATATACAGTAACCCGGATAAACAATATTCTTACTGTAATTATACAGTATTCCTCCATATACAGCATCCATAGATATACAGTAACCCGGATAAACATATTCTTACTGTAATTATACAGTATTCCTCCATATACAGCACCATAGATATACAGTAACCCGGATTACAATATTCTTACTGTAATTATACAGTATTCCTCCATATACAGCATCCATAGATATACAGTAACCCGGATAACAATATTCTTACTGTAATTATACAGTATTCCTCCATATACACATCCATAGATATACATACCCGGATAAACAATAGTCTAACTGAATTATACGTATTCCTCCATATACAGCATCCATAGATATACAGTAACCCGGATAACATATTCTTACTGTAATTATACAGTATTCCTCCATATACAGCATCCATAGATATACAGTAACCTGGATAACAATATTCTTACTGTAATTATACAGTATTCCTCCATATACAGCATACATGATATACATAACCGGATAACAATATTCTTACTGTAATTATACAGTATTCCTCCATATACAGCATACATAGATATACAGTAACCTGGATAAACAATTCTTACTGTAATTATACAGTATTCCTCCATATACAGCATCCATAGATATACAGTAATCTGGATAAACAATAGTCTTACTGTAATTATACAGTATTCCTCCATATACAGCATCCATAGATATACAGTAACCCGGATAAACATATTCTTACTGTAATTATACAGTATTCCTCCATATACACATCCATAGATATACAGTAACCCGATAAACAATATTCTTACTGTAATTATCAGTATTCCTCCATATCAGCATCCTATGATTACAGTAACCCGATAAACAATATTCTTACTGTAATTATACAGTATTCCTCCATATACAGCATCCATAGGTATACAGTAACCCGGATAAACAATATTCTTACTGTAATTATACAGTATTCCTCCATATACAGCATCCATAGATATACAGTAACCTGGATAAACAATATCTTACTGTAATTATCCAGTATTCCTCCATATACAGCATCCAGATATATACGTAACCCGGATAAACAATATTCTCTGTATATACAGTATTCCTCCTATCAGCATCCATAGATATACAGTACCCGATAAACAACATTCTTACTGTAATTATACAGTATTCCTCCATATACAGCATCCATAGATATACAGTAACCTGGATAACAATATTCTTACTGTATTATACAGTATTCCTCCATATCACAATCCATAGATATACAGTAACCCGGATAACAACATTCTTACTGTAATTATACAGTATTCCTCCATATACAGCATCCATAGATATACAGTAACCCGGATAAACAACATTCTTACTGTAATTAACAGTATTCCTCCATATACAGCATCCATAGATATACAGTAACCCGGATAAACATATTCTTACTGTATTATACAGTATTCCTCCATATACAGCATCCTAGATATACAGTAATCTGGATAAACAATATTCTTACTGTAATTATACAGTATTCCTCCATATACAGCATCCATAGATATACAGTAACCCGGAAAACATATTTCTTACTGTAATTATACAGTATTCCTCCATATACAGCATCCATAGATTACAGTAACCCGGATAAACAATATTCTTACTGTAATTATACAGTATTCCTCCATATACAGCATCCATAGATATACAGTAACCCGGATAAACAATATCTTACTGTAATTATACAGTATTCCTCCATATACAGCATTCATAGATATACAGTAACCCGATAAACAATAGTCTTACTGTAATTATACAGTATCCTCCATATACAGCATCCATAGATATAAAGTAACCCGGATAAACAATATTCTTACTGTAATTATACAGTATTCCTCCATATACAGCATCCTAGATATACAGTATCTGGTAACCATATTCTTACTGTAATTATACAGTATTCCTCATATACAGCATCCATAGATAACAGTAACCCGGATAAACAATATTCTTACTGTAATTATACAGTATTCCTCCATATACAGCATCCATAGATATACAGTAACCCGGATAAACAATATTCTTACTGTAATTATACAGTATTCCTCCATATACAGCATCCATAGATATACAGTAACCCGGATAAACAATTTCTTACTGTAATTATACAGTATTCCTCCATATACAGCATCCATAGATTATACAGTAACCCGGATAAACAATATTCTTACTGTAATTATACAGTATTCCTCCATATACAGCATCCATAGATTACAGTAACCCGGATAAACAATATTCTTACTGTAATTATACAGTATTCCTCCATATACAGCATCCATAGATATACAGTAACCCGGATAAACAATATTCTTACTGTAATTATACAGTATTCCTCCATATACAGCATCATAGATATACAGTAACCCGGATAAACAATAGTCTTACTGTAATTATACAGTATTCCTCCTCATAAGCATCCATAGATATACAGTAACCCGGATAACAATATTCTTACTGTATTATACAGTATTCCTCCATATACAGCATCCATAGATATACAGTAACCCGGATAAACAATCTTCTTACTGTAATTATACAGTATTCCTCCATATACAGCATCCATAGATATACAGTAACCCGGTACACATATTCTTACTGAATTATACAGTATTCCTCCATATACAGCATCCATAGATATACAGTAACCCGGATAAACAATATTCTTACTGTAATTATACAGTATTCCTCCATATACAGCATCCATAGATATACAGTAACGGATAAACATATTCTTACTGTAATTATACGTATTCCTCCATATACAGCATCCTAGATATACAGTAACCGGATAAACAATAGTCTTACTGTAATTATACAGTATTCCTCCTATACAGCATCCATAGATATACAGTAACCCGGATAAACAATATTCTTACTGTAATTATACAGTATTCCTCCATATACAGCATCCATAGATATACAGTAACCCGGATAAACAATATTCTTACTGTAATTATACAGTATTCCTCCCATATACAGCATCCATAATATACAGTAACCTGGATAACAATAGTCTTACTGTAATTATCAGTATTCCTCCATATACAGCATCCATAGATATACAGTAACCCGGATAAACAATATTCTTACTGTAATTTACAGTATTCCTCCATATACAGCATCCTAGATATACAGTAACCCGGATAAACAATATTCTTACTGTAATTATACAGTATTCCTCCATATACAGCATCCATAGATATACAGTAACCCGGATAAACAATATTCTTACTGTAATTATACAGTATTCCTCCATATACAGCATCCATAGATATACAGTAACCTGGATAAACAATAGTCTTACTGTAATTATACAGTATTCCTCCATATACAGCATCCATAGATAATACATAACCCGGATAAACAATATTCTTACTGTAATTATACATTATTCCTCCATATACAGCATCCATAATATAACAGTAATCTGGATAAACAATATCTTACTGTAATATACAGTATTCCTCCATATACAGCATCCATAGATATACAGTAACCCGGATAACAATATTCTTACTGTAATATACAGTATTCCTCCATATACAGCATCCATAGATATACAGTAACCCGGATAAACAATAGTCTTACTGTAATTATACAGTATTCCTCCATATACAGCATCCATAGATATACAGTAACCCGGATAAACTATTCTTACTGAATTATACAGTATTCCTCATATACAGCATCCATAGAATACAGTAACCTGGTAAAACAATATTCTTACTGTAATTATACAGTATTCCTCCATATACAAGCATCATAGATATACAGTAACCCGGATAAACAATATTCTTACTGTAATTATCCAGTATTCCTCCATATACAGCATCCATAGATATACAGTAACTATAAACAATATTCTTACTGTATTATACAGTATTCCTCCATATACAGCATCCATAGATATACAGTAACCCGGATAAACAATAGTCTTACTGTAATTATACAGTATTCCTCCATATACAGCTCCATAGATATACATTAACCAGATACATATTCTTACTGTAATTATCAGTATTCCTCCATATACAGCATCCATAGAATACAGTAATCTGGATAAACAATAGTCTTACTGTAATTATACAGTATTCCTCCATATACAGCATCCATAGATATACAGTATCCTGGATAAACATATCTTACTGTAATTATACAGTATTCCTCCATATACAGCATCCTAGATATACGAATCACTGGATAAACAATAGTCTTACTGTAATTATACAGTATCCTCCATATACACATCCATAGATATACAGTAACCCGGATAAACAATAGTCTTACTGTAATTATACAGTATTTCCTCCATATACAGCATCCATAGATATACAGTAATCGGATAAACAATAGTCTTACTGAATTATACAGTATTCCTCCATATACAGCATCCATAGATATACAGTAACCGGATAAACAATATTCTTACTGTAATTATACAGTATTCCTCCATAATCAGCATCCATAGATATACAGTAATCTGGATAAACAATTCTTACTGTATTATACAGTATTCCTCCATATACAGCATCCATAGATATAAAGTAACCCGAAACAATATTCTTACTGTAATTATACAGTATTCCTCCATATACAGCATCCATAGATTACAGTAACCTGGATAAACCATGTTCTTACTGTAGATATACATATTTTCCTCATATACAGCATCCATAGATATACAGTAACCCGGAAAACAATTTCTTACTGTAATTATACAGTATTCCTCCATATACAGCATCCTAGATTATACAGTAACCTGGATAAACAATAGTCTTACTGTATTATACAGTATTCCTCCATATACAGCATCCATAGATATAAGTAACCCGGATAAACAATATTCTTACTGAATTATACAGTATTCCTCCATATACAGCATCCATAGATATCAGTAACCTGGATAAACAATAGTCTTACTGTAATTATACAGTATTCCTCCATATACAGCATCCATAGATATACAGTAACCCGGATAAACAATATCTTACTGAATTATACAGTATTCCTCCATATACAAGCTCCTAGATATACAGTAACGATAAACAAATATTCTTACTGTAATTATACAGTATTCCTCCTATACAGCATCCATAGATATACAGTACCGATAAAACAATTCTTACTGTAATTTACAGATTCCGCCCTATACAGCATCCTAAGATAACAGTAACCCGGATAAACAATATCTTACTGTAATTATACATATTCCTCCAATAACATCATACACAATAATATACAGTACCTGGATAACAATATCTTACTGTAATTATACAGTATTCTCCATATACAGCATCCTAATATACAGTAACCCGGATAACAATATTCTTACTGTAATTATACAGTATTCCTCCATATACAGCATCCATAGATATACAGTAACCCGGATAAACCATATTCTTACTGTAATTATACAGTATTCCTCCATACAGCATCCATAGATATACAGTAACCCGGATAAACAATATCTTACTGTAATTATACAGTATTCCTCCATATAGAGCATCCATAGATATACAGTAACCCGGATAAACAATATTCTTACTGTAATTATACAGTATTCCTCCATATACAGCCATCCATAGATATCCAGTAACCCGGATAAACAATTTCTTACTGTAATTATACAGTATTCTCCATATACAGCATCCATAGATATACAGTAACCTGGATAAACAACATTCTTACTGTAATTATCAGTATTCCTCCATATACGTCATCCATAGATATACAGTATCTGGATAAACAACATTCTTACTTTAATTATACAGTATTCCTCCATATACAGCATCCATAGATATACAGTAACGGGATAAACAACATTCTTACTGTAATTATACAGTATTCCTCCATATACAGCATCCATAGATATACAGTAACCCGGATAAACAATATCTAACTGTAATTATACAGTATTCCTCCATATACAGCATCCATATATTACAGTAACCCGGATAAAACAAATCTTACTGTAATTATACAGTATTCCTCCATATACAGCATCAGATATACAGTAACCCGGATAACAATATTCTTACTGTAATTATACAGTATTCCTCCATATACAGCATCCATAGATATACAGTAACCCGGATAAACAATATTTCTTACTGTAATTATACAGTATTCCTCCATATACAGCATCCATAGATATACAGTAATCTGGATAAACAATAGTCTTTACTGTAATTATCCAGTATTCCTCCATATACAGCATCCATAGATCAAGTATACTGGATAAACAATAGTCTTACTGTAATAACAGTATTCCTCCATATACAGCATCCATAGATATACAGTAACTGGATAAACAATAGGTCTTACTGTAATTATACAGTATTCCTCCATATACAGCACCATAGATATACAGTAACCCGGATAAACATATCTTACTGTAATTATACAGTATTCCTCCATATACACATCCATAGATATAACAGTAACCCTGGATAACAATATCTTACTGAATTATCAGTATTCCTCCTATACTACAGCATCCATAGATATAACAGTAACGGATAAACAAATTCTACTGTAATTATACAGTATTCCTCCATATACAGCATCCATAGATATAAAGTAACCTGATAAACAATATTCTTACTGTAATTATACAGTATTCCCTTTCCATATACACATCCATAATATACAGTAACCGGATAAACAATATTCTTACTGTAATTATACAGTATCCCTCCATATACAGCACCATAGATAACAACCTGATAAACAATAGTCTTACTGTAATTATACAGTATTCCTCCATATACAGCATCCATAGATATACATAACTGGATAACAATATCTTACTGTAATTATACAGTATTCCTCCATATACAGCATCCATAGATATAAAGTAACCCGGATAAACATATTCTTACTGTAATTATACAGTATTCTCCATATACAGCATCCATAGATATACAGTAAACCTGGAATAACAACATATCTTACTGTAATTATACAGTATTCCTCCTCATATACAGCATCCTAGATATACGTAACCCGGATAAACAATATTTACTGTAATTTACAGATTCCTCCATATACAGCATCCATAGATATACAAACGGATAAACAAATTCTTACTGTAATATACAGTATTCCTCCATATACACATCCATAGATATACAGTAACCCGATAAACAATATCTCCTGTAATTATACAGTATTCCTCCATATACAGCATCCATAGATATACAGTAGACCCGGATAAACAACATTCTTACTGTAATTATCAGTATTCCTCCATATACAGCATCCATAGATATACAGTAACCCGGATAAACAATATTCTTACTGTAATATACAGTATTCCTCCCATATACAGCATCCATAGATATACAGTAACCCGGATAAACAATATTCTTACTGTAAATTACAGTATTCCTCCATATACAGCATCCCATATTAACAGTAACCCGGATAAACAATAGTCTTACTGTAATTATCAGTATTCCTCCATATACAGCATCCATAGATATACATAACCTGGATAAACAATAGTCTTACTGTAATTATACGTATTCTCCATATACAGCATCCATAGATATAAAGTAACCCAGGATAAACAATTTCTTACTGTATTATACGTATTCCTCCTATACAGCATCCATAATATACAGTAACCTGATAAACAATATCTTACTGTAATTATACAGTATTCCTCCATATACAGCATCCATAATATACAGTAACCCGGATAAACAATATTCTTACTGTAATTATACGTATTCCTCCATATACAGCATCCATAGATATACAGTAACGGATAAACATATTCTTACTGTAATTATACAGTATTCCTCCATATACAGCATCCATAGATATACAGTAACCCGGAAAACAATATCTTACTGTAATTAAGTATTCCTCCATTACAGCATCCATAGTATACAGTAACCCGATAAACAACTTCTTACTGTAATTATACAGTATTCCTCCATATACAGCATCCATAGATAACAGTAACCCGGGATAAACAATATTCTTACTGAAATTATACAGTATTCCTCCATATACAGCATCCATAGATATACAGTAACCCGGATAAACAATATCTTACTGTAATTATACAGTATTCCTCCATATACAGCATCCATAGATATACGTAACCCGGATAAACAATATCTTACTGTAATTAACGGTATTCCTCCATATACAGCATCATAATATACAGTAACGGATAAACAAATTCTTACTGTAATTATACAGTATTCCTCCATATACACGCATCATAGATAACAGTAACCTGGATAACACATTCTTACTGTAATTATACAGTATTCCTCCATATACACATCCATAGATATACAGTAATCCTGGATAAACAACATTCTTACTGTAATTATACAGTATTCCTCCATATACAGCATCCATAGATATACAGTAAATCTGGATAAACAACATTCTTACTGTAATTATACAGTATTCCTCCATATACAGCATCCATAGATATACAGTAACCCGGATAAACAATATCTTACTGTTATACAGTATTCCTCCATATACAGCATCCATAGATATACAGTAACCCGGATAACACATTCTTACTGTAATATACAGTATTCCTCCATATACACAATCCTTAGATATACATTAACCCGATAAACAATATTCTTACTGTAATTATACAGTATTCCTCCATATACAGCTCCATAATATACAGTAACCGATAACACATATTCTTACTGTAATTATACAGTATTCCTCCATATACAGCATCCATAGATATACAGTATCTGGATAAACAATAGTCTTACGTATATACAGTATTCCTCCATATACAGCATCATAGATACCAGTAACGGGATAAACAATAGTCTTACTGTAATTATACAGTATTCCTCCATATACAGTATCAATAGATATACAGTATCCTCGGATAACAATAGTCTTACTGTAATTATACAGTATTCCTCCATATACAGCATCCAGATAATAAGTAACCGGATAAACAATATCTTACTGTAATTATACAGTATTCTCCATAACAGCATCCATAGATATACAGTAATCTGTAAACAAATTCTTACTGTATATAAGTATTCCTCCATATACACATCCATAGATATAAGTAACGGATAAACAATATTCTTACTGTAATTATACAGTATTCCTCCATATACAGCATCCATAGATATACAGTAACGGATAAACACATTCTTACTGTAATTATACAGTATTCCTCCATTACAAGCATCCATAGATTATACAGTAACCGGATAAACATATAGTCTTACTGTAATTATCAGTATTCCTCCATATCAGCATCCATAGATATAAAGTAACCCGGATAACAATATTCTTACTGTAATATACATTATTCCTCCATATACAGCATCCATAGATAACAGTAACCTGGATAAACAATAGTCTTACTGTAATTATACAGTATTCCTCCATAACAGCATCCATAGATATAAAGTAACCCGGATAAACAATATTCTTACGTTAATTATACAGTATTCCTCCATATACAGCATCCATAGATATACAGTAACTCTGATAAACAATATCTTACTGTAATTATACAGTATTCCTCCATATACACGCATCCATAGATATGACAGTAACCGATAAACAATCTAGTCTACTGTAATTATACAGTATTCTTCCTCCATATACACATCCATAGATATACAGTAACGGATAAACAATTATCTTACTGTAATTATACAGTATTCCTCCATATACAGCATCCATAGATATACAGTAACCCGGATAAACAATCTTACTGTACTATAAACAGTATTCTCTCCATATACAGCTCCTAGATATACAGTAACCCGGATAAACACATTCTACTGTAATTATACAGTATTCCTCCATATACAGCATCCATAAGATATACAGTAACCGGATAAACAATATTCTTACCTGTAATTATACAGTAATTCCTCCATATACAGCATCCATAGATATACAGTACTCCGGATAAACAATTCTTACTGTAATTATACAGTATTTCTCCATATACAGCATCCATAGATATACAGTAACCGGATAAACAATATCTTACTGTAATTATACAGTATCCTCCATATACAGCATCCATAGATATACAGTAACGGCATAAACAATTCTTACTGTAATTATACAGTTCCCCTCCCTATACAGCATCCATAGATATACAGTAACCCCCCTGATAAACAACATTCTTACTGTAATTATACAGTATCCCCCATATACACATCCATAGATCATCAGTAATCGGATAAACAACATATCTTACTGTAATTATACAGTATTCCTCCATATACGACATCCATAGATATATCACGTCACGGATAAAACATACTTCTTCTGTAATTATACAGTATTCCTCCATATACAGCACCATAGATATACAGATAACCCGGATAAACCAATATCTTACTGTAATTATACAGTATTCCTCCTATACAGCATCCATAGATAATACAGTAACCGGATAAACAATATCTTACTGTATTATACAGTATTCCTCCATTACATCATCCATAGAGTATACAGTAACCGGATAAACAACTTCTTTACTGTAATTATACAGTATTCCTCCATATACAGCATCTCTAGATATACAGTAACCCGGATAAACAAATATTCTTACTGTAATATACAGTAGTTCCTCATATACAGCATCCATAGATATCCAGTAACCCGGATAAACAATTTCTTACTGTAATTATACAGTATTCCTCCATATACAGTCATCATAGATATACAGTAACCCGGATAAACAATATTCTTACTGTAATTATACAGTATTCCTCCATGATACAGCATCCATAGATACTACAGTAAATAACTGATAACATATTCTTACTGTATTATACAGTATCTCCATATACACATCCATAGATATACAGTCACCGGATAAACAATGTTCTTACTGTAATTATACAGTATCCTCCAATACAGCATCTATAGATATACAGTAACCGGATAAACATAGTCTTACTGTAATACTACAGTATTCCTCATATACAGCCGATCCATAGATATACAGATAACCTGGATAAATATACACCATTATTCTTACGTTGTTAACAGTACTTCCTACCCATATACAGCATCCATAGAGATAACAGTAACCCCGATATAAACAATATGTTGGCTTACTGTAATGATACAGTATTCCTCCATATACAGCATCCATAGATATACAGTAATCTGGATAAACAATAGTCTTACTGTAATTATACAGTATTCCTCCATATTATATCAAAGGCATCCATAGATACCGTAACCTGGATAAACAATATTCTTACTGTAATTATCAGTATTCCTCCATATCAGCATCCATAGATTACAGTAACCGGATAAACAATATTCTTACTGTAATATACCGTATTCCTCCATATACAGCATCCATAGATATACAGTAACCCGGATAAACACTATCTTACTGTAATTATACAGTATCCTTCCTCCATATACAGCATCCATAGATATACAGTAACCCGGATAAACATATCTTACTGTAATATACAGTATTCCTCCATATACAAGCATCCATATAACAGTAACCCGGATACAACAATATTCTTACTGTATTATACAGTATCTCCTCATACACATCCATAGATATACAGTAACCCGGATAAACAATATTCTTACTGTAATTATACAGTATTCCTCCATATACAGCATCCATAGATACACAGTAACCCGGATAACACATATCTTACTGTAATTATACAGTATTCCTCCATATACAGCATCCATAGATATACAGTAACCCGGATACACAATATTCTTACGTAATTATACAGTATTCCTCCTCCATATACAGCATCCATAGATATACTAAACCCGGATAAACATATTCTTACTGTAATTATACAGTATTCCTCCACCAGCTCCATAGATATACAGTAACCCGGATAACAATATCTCTACTTGTAATTATACAGTATTCCTCCATATACAGCATCCATAGATATACAGTACCCCGGATAAACAATATTCTTACTGTAATTATACAGTATTCCTCCATATACAGCATCCTATATATCAGTAACCCATAACAATATCTTAACTGTAATTATACAGTATTCCTCCATATACAGCATCCATAGATATACAGTAACCCGAGAAACAATATTCTTACTGTATTATACAGTATTCCTCCATATACAGCATCCATAGATATACAGTAACCTCTAAACATATTCTTACTGTAATTATACAGTATTCCTCCATATACAGCATACATAATATACAGTAACCCGGATAACAATAGTCTTACTGTATTATACATATATTCCTCCATATACGCATCATAGATATACAGTAACCGGATAAACAATATTCTTACTGTAATTATACAGTATTCCTCCATACAGCATCCATAGATATAAGTAACGGATAAACAATGTCTTTACTGTAATTATACAGTATTCCTCCATATACAGCATCCATAGATACGTAACCAACCCGGATAAACATATTCTTACTGTAATTATACAGTATTCCTCCATATACAGCATCCATAGATATACAGTAACCCGGATAACAATATTCTTACTGTAATATACATATTTCCTCCATATACAAGCATCCATAGATATACAGTAACCCGGATAAACAATATTCTTACTGTAATTATACAGTATTCCTCCATATACAGCATCCATAGATATACAGTAACCGGATAAACAATATTCTTACTGTAATTATACAGTATTCCTCCATATACAGCATCCATATATACAGTAACCGGATAACAATATTCTTACTGTAATTATACAGTATTCCTCCAATACAGCATCCATAGATATACAGTAACCCTATAAACATATTCTTACTGTAATTATACAGTATTCCTCCATATACACATCCATAGATATACAGTAACCCGTAAACAAATCTTACTGTAATTATACAGTATTCCTCCATATACAGCATCCATAGATATACAGTAACCTGGATAAACTATTCTTACTGTAATTATCCAGTATTCCTCCATATACAGCATCCATAGATATACAGTAACCCGGATAAACAATATTTTTACTGTAATTATACAGTATTCCTCCATATACAGCATCCATAGATATACAGTAACCCGGATAAACAAATTCTTACTGTAATTATACAGTATTCCTCCATATCAAGCATCCATAGATTACAGTAACCCGGATAAACAATTTCTTACTGTAATTATACAGTATTCCTCCATATACAGCATCCATATATGTACAGTAACTGGATAAACAATATTCTTACTGTAATTTACAGTATTCCTCCATATACAGCATCCATAGATTATCAGTAACCCGGATAAACAATATTCTTACTGTATTATACAGTATTCCTCCATATACAACAGCATCCATAGATATACAGTAACCCGGATAAACATATTCTTACTGTAATTATACGTATTCTCCCATATACAGCATCCATAGATATACAGTAACCCGGATAAACAATATTCTTACTGTAATTATACAGTATTCCTCCATATACGCATCATAGATATACAGTAACCCGGATAAACAATAGTCTTACTGTAATTATACAGTATTCCTCCATATACAGCATCCATAGATATAACAGTACCCGGATAAACAATATCTTACTGTAATTATACAGTATTCCTCCATATACAGCATCCATAGATATACAGTAACGGATAAACAATTTCTTACTGTAATTATACAGTATTCCTCCATATACAGCATCCATAGATATACATACCCGATAAACATATTCTTACTGTAATTATACAGTATTCCTCCATACAGCATCCATAGATATACAGTAACCCGGATAACAATATTCTTACTGATATATAACAGTATTCCTCCTATACAGCATCCATAGATATACAGTAACCCGGATAAACATATTCTTACTGTAATTATACAGTATTCCTCCTATAAAGCTCCATAGATATACAGTAACCCGGATAAACAATATTCTTACTGTAATTATACAGTATTCCTCCATATACAGCATCCATAGATATACAGTAACCCGGATAAACAATATTCTTACTGTATTATACAGTATTCCTCCATATACAAGCATCCATAGATTACAGTAACCCTGGATAAACAATATTCTTACTGTAATTATACAGTATTCCTCCATATCACAGCATCCATAGATATACAGTAACCCGGATAAACAATATCTTACTGTAATTATACAGTATCCTCCATATACAGCATCCATAGATTACATAAACCCGGATAAACAATATTCTTACTGTAATTATACAGTATTCCTCCTATACAGCATCCATAGATATACATACCCGGATAAAATATTCTTACTGTAATTATACAGTATTCCTCCATATACACATCCATAGATATACAGTAACCCGGATAACAATTCTTACTGTAATTATACAGTATTCCTCCATATACAGCATCCATAGATATACAGTAACCCGGATAACACAATATTCTTACTGTAATTATACAGTATTCCTCCATATACAGCATCCATAGATACAGTAACGGATAAACAATATTCTTACTGTAATTATACAGTATTCCTCCATATACAAGCATCCTGATATCACAGTAACCTGGATAAACAATATTCTTACTGTAATTATACAGTATTCCTCATATACAGCATCCATAGATATACAGTAACCCGGATAAACAATATTCTTACTGTAATTATACAGTATTCCTCCATATACAGCATCCATAGATATACAGTAAACCCGGATAAACAATATCTTTACTGTAATTATACAGTATTCCTTCCTATATCAGCATCCATAGATATACAGTAACCGATAAAACATATTTCTTACGTATATACAGTATTCCTCCATATACAGCATCCATAATATACAGTAACCCGGATAAACAATATTCTTACTGTAATTATAACTATTCCTCCATATACAGCATCCATAGATATACAGTAACCCGGATAAACAATATTCTTACTGTAATTATACAGTATTCCTCCATATACCATCCATAGATATACAGTAACCCGGATAAACATATTCTTACTGTAATTATACAGTATTCCTCCTATATACAGCATCCATAGATATACAGTAACCGGGATAAACAATATCTTACTGTAATTATACAGTATTCCCCTCCATATACAGCATCCATAGATAACAGTAACCCTGATAAACAATATTCTTACTGTAATTATACATGTATCCTCCATATACCATCAATAGATATACGTAACCCGATAAACAATATCTTACTGTAATTATACAGTATTCCTCCATAATACAGCATCCATAGATATACAGTAACCCGGATAAACAATATTCTTACTGTAATTATACAGTTTCCTCCATATACAGCATCCATAGATATCGTAACCGGATAACAATCTTACTGTATTATACAGTATCCCTCCATATACAGCATCCATAGATATACAGTAACCCGGATAAACAATATCTTACTGTAATTATACAGTATTCCTCCATATACAGCATCCATAGATATACAGTAACTGGATAAACAATATTCTTACTGTAATTATACAGTATTCCTCCATATCAGCATCCATATTATACAGTAACCCGGATAAACAATATTCTTACTGTAATTATACAGTATTCCTCCATATACAGCATCCATAGATATACAGTAACTGGATAACAATATCTTACTGTATTATACAGTATTCCTCCATATACAACCTCCTAGGATATACGTAACCGGATAAACAATATCTTACTGTATTATACAGTATTCCTCCATATACAGCATCCATAGATATACAGTAACCCGTTAAACAATATTCTTACTGTAATTATACAGTATTCCTCCATATACAGCATCCATATATATACGTAACGGGATAAACAATACTTACTGTAATTAACAGTATTCCTCCATATACAGCATCCTAGATATACAGTAACTGGATAAACATATTCTTACTGTAATTATACAGTATTCTCCCATATACACATCCATAGATATACAGTACGGATAAACAATATCTTACTGTAATTATACATTATTCCTCCATAACAGCATCCAAGATATACAGTATACCCGGATAAACATCTTATACTGTAATTATCAGTATCCTCCCATATACAGCATCCATAGATATACAGTAATCTGGATAAACAATAGTTCTTACTGTAATTATACAGTATTCCTCCATATCCAGCATCCATAGATATACAGTAACCCGGATAAACATATCTTACTGTAATTATACAGTATTCCTCCAATAACAGCATCCATAGAATACGTAACCGGATAAACAAATTCTTACTGTATTATACTATATTCCTCCATATACAGCATCCATAGATATACAGTACCCGGATAAACAATATTCTAACTGTAATTATACAGTATTCCTCCATATACAGCATCCATATATACAGTAACCGGAAAACAATCTTACTGTAATTATACAGTATTCCCCATATACAGCATCCATAGATATACAGTAACCCGGATAAAATATTCTTACTGTAATTATACAGTATCCTCCATATACAGCATCCATAGATATACAGTAACCGGATAAACAATATTCTTACTGTATTATACTATTCCTCCATTACAAGCACATAGATATAAAGTAACCCGGATAAACAATATTCTTACTGTAATTATACAGTATTCCTCCAATACAGCATCCATAATATACAGTAATCTGGATAAACTAGTCTTACTGTAATTATACAGTATTCCTCCATATACAGCATCCATAGATATACAGTAACCCGATAACAATAGTCTTACTGTAATTATACAGTATTCCTCCATATACAGCATCCATAGATATACAGTAACTGGATACACATATCTTACTGTATTATACAGTATTCCTCCATATACAGCATCCATAGATCAGTACCCCGGATAAACAATAGTCTTACTGTAATTATACAGTATTCCTCCATATACAGCATCCATAGATATACAGTAACGCGATAAACATATTCTTACTGTAATTATACAGTATTCCTCCTTTAATACAGCACCATAGATATACAGTAACCTGGATAACACATATCTTACTGTATTATACAGTATTCCTCCATATACCATCCTTAGATATACAGTACCCGGATAACAACATTCTTACTGTAATTATACAGTATTCCTCCATATACAAGCATCCATAGATATAACGTACCCCGGATAAACAATATTCTTACTGTAATTATACAGTATCCTCCATATACGCATCATAGATATACAGTACATAACCGGATAACATAGTCTTCCTGTAATTATACAGTATTCCTCCATATACAGCATCCATAGATATACAGTAACCCGGATAACAATATTCTCCTGTAATTATACAGTATTCCTCCATATACAGCATCCATATTATACAGTAACCAGCATTAAGATTTTTTAGTAACCCGGATAACCATATTCTTACTGTAATTATACAGTATTCCTCCATATACAGCATCCATATATATAACAGTAACCTGGATAACAAATTCTTACTGTAATTATACAGTATTCCTCCATATACACATCCATAGATATACAGTAACCTGGATAAACAACAATTCTTTACTGTAATTATACAGTTTATCCTCCATACAGCATCC
>JAACNH010002605.1:0-37444 GCA_019447015.1 Hymenochirus boettgeri
TGTACATAGCTGTCTGTATTCCTACCCACAATGCCATCCTGTATAACATTCTAACTACATTACCCAGTGATCTCTGTAATACCTACCCGGGCACTACAAGAGTTAAAGTTGTACATAGCCGTCTGTATTCCTACCCACAATGCCATCCTGTATAACATTCTAACTACATTACCCAGCGATCTCTGTAATACCTACCCGGGCACTACAAGAGTTAAAGTTGTACATAGCCGTCTGTATTCCTACCCACAATGCCATCCTGTATAACATTCTAACTACATTACCCAGTGATCTATTATTATTGTTATTATTGTTTTATCTATGATCTCATTGGTAGTGCTTTTGCACACACCCACCAGGGGCAGTACCTTTTTAATTAGCACTAGGCTATTTAAGCCCACACTGTGTTGCTGTTCACATCACCTGATGAAGGGGTTGTTACCCCGAAACGTTGTTTGATTTGCTGATGTTTGGCTATTAATATAACATTATGTATAACATTCTAACTACATTACCCAGTGATCTCTGTAATACCCACAATGCCATCCTGTATAACATTCTAACTACATTACCCAGCGATCTCTGTAATACCCACAATGCCATCCTGTATAACATTTTAAGGACATTAGATCTGTTGATACTCAATATTTACCCAATAAAACACAGTAAGAGGTTGGGACCTTTTGCACGTAGATCTATTTGCCCTTTATCTGCCATAGTGTGATTTAGTGTAAGGTGCGATACACACTGCACATTGTGTTGGATTGATAACATAGTAGGATTTGTAGATGTGCGATACACACTGCACATTGTGTTGGATTGAAATACCATAGTGCTGATTAGTGTAAGGTGCTATACACCTGCACATTGTTGTTGGATTGTAACACAGTGTGATTTAGTGTAAGGTGCTATACCATCTGCACATTGTGTTGGATTGATACTAGTGTATATTTAGTGTAAGTGATACACACTGCATTTGTTGGGATTGATCCATAGTGTGATTTAGTGTAAGTGTACACACTCACATTGTGGTTGATATAACATAGTGTGATTAGATGTAATGTGCTATACACACTGCACCTTGTGTTGGATTGATACAATAGTGGTGTGATTTAGTGTGAAGGGTGTATACACATGCACATTGTTTGATACACATAGTTGGTTTAGGTAAGGTGTGATACACTCTGCCATTGTGTTGGTTGATACTCTGTGATTATCTAGTGATGTGATACACACTGCACTTGTGTTGGATGTGTACATAGTGTGATTTAGTGTAAGGTGCTATACACACTGCACATTGGTGTTATTGATACCATAGTGTGATTTAGTGTAAGGTGGTATACACATCTGCACATTGGTGTTGGATGAATACCTAGTGTGATTTTGTGTAAGGTGCAATACACACTGCACATTGTGTTGGATTGATACCATAGTGTGATTTAGTGTAAGGTGCTATACACACTGCACATTGTGTTGGATTGATACCATAGTGTGATGTAGTGCAAGGTGTTGCGATACACACTAGCACATTGTGTTGGATTGATACATAGTGTTATTTAGTGTAAGGTGCTGATACACACTGCAACATTGTTTGGATTGATATCCCATAGTGTGATTTAGTGTAAGGTGCTAATACACACTGCACATTGTGTTGGATTGATACCAATAGTGTGGTGAGTTAGTGTACTTGTATAGTGCTAATACACACTGCACTATTGTGTGTGGATTGATACCATAGTGTGATGTGTTAGTGTAAGGTGCAATACACCTGCACATGTGTTGCATTGATACCATAGTGTGATTTAGTGGTAAGGTGTGATACACCTGCACATTTGTTGGATTGATACATAGTGTGATTTAGTGTAAGGTGCGATACCACTGCACATTGTGTTGGCTTGATTACCATAGTGTGGAGTTATTGTAAAGGTGGCGATACACCTGCACATTGTGTTGGATTGATACCATAGAGTGTGATTTAGTGTAAGGTGCTGATAACACTGCACATTGTGTTGGATTGATACCTCTTGTGATTTAGTGTAAGGTGCTATACACACTGCCATTGTGTTGGATTGATACCATAGTGTGATTTAGTGTAAGGTGCGATACACACTGCACATGTGTTGGATTGATACACATGTTGATTTAGTGTAAGTGCTATACACACTGGCACATGTGTTTGGATTAGATACCGAAGTGGTTGTGATTTAGGTTAAGATGCATACACACTGCACATTGTGTGTGGATTGATAACATATTATTTAGTGTTAAGGTGGTGATATACAACCCACTGCACATTGTGTTGGATTGATACCATAGTGTGATTTAGTGTAAGGTGTGATACACACTGCACATTGTGTTGGATTGATACCATAGTGTGATTTAGTGTAGGTAGGCGTATATGCACGCTACACGATGGGTGTAGGGGGATAAGTAAGTGATAACAGTAGCTAGTGATTTAGATGTGCAGAGGGGTAGATTAAGTAAAGCCACAACAACAAATACAGGCACCATTATCATGTGGAGGTGTGTGATTTAGGGCATGTGTGATTAGGTGTAAGGGGGGCTAGTCTATAACAGCCCTGCAACTATTTGTTGATAGTTGATATATCTCTGAATAAATTTTGTTACATTTAGTGTAAGGTGCTATAACACTCGACACACCTGTGTTGGTGGTTGATACGCGATAAGTTGTCGATTTCAGTTGTAAGGTGCTATACCATACCCCGCACATTGTATGTTAAGATAGGATAACCAGGGAGTGTGATTAGTGAAGGGGCGCTACAAGCAACTGGCGAACTATATATAGTGTTGGCTGATGATACCCCTGGTTGGGATGAAATAAGTGAAAGAAAAATGAGAAAAAAATAAAGGTGCCTAACCCCTGCACAGTTGGTGTTGGGAGTTGAATAACCAAATGGGGCTGGAAGAAAAATTGGCGGGTAATAACTAAGGTGTAGTGGACGCGTCAGAAGATACCAATCAGTTGTGAATTTGTGATAGGTGGATACACAGTGCACATGTGTATGATTATAACATAGGGATTAGTGTAGGCTATAAACGACAACACCTGCACATTTGTTGGATTGATCACCATAGTGTGATTTATGAAGGTGCGTACACACTGCACATTGGTGTTGGATTGATACCTAGTTGTATGTAATGTAGGTTGCTATCCACACGCACATTGTGTTGGATTGATAACATAGTGTGATTTAGTGTAAGGTGTGATACACACTGCACATTGTGTTGGATTGATACCATAGTGTGATTTAGTGTAAGGTGCTATACACACTGCACATTGTGTTGGATTGATACCATAGTGTGAGTTCAGACAATATCAGGGGGTAACTAAATATAAATAGATCTCAGCACAGACAATATCAGGGGGTAACTAAATATAAGACCAATTAAAGACCACAGGGTTGTCCGTCATTTACTGATATGTCTGATCATTTCAATTGACCAATTTTGCAAAGAAAGAGTAATAAGTCTGGTCCGATATTATGAAATTAAGTCCAATTGACTTAAATATCAGTGTGGTGGTTGATTGGGTCAAATGATCAACCCAGGTGTATCAGTGAAAGGCAATTTTCAACAATGAACAGAAAATAATTTTCATTCATCGAATATCACTGACCCAGCCCATGTAAGGATTGGGACTGACCAAGCTGATGTTCCTCTCTGACAGTGGTCAGTACTACAGGCAGTATCTATAATAAATATAAAACGAATGTTCCTATTGGTGTTACTGAGCAGGCTCTGTCACTGTCTATGTCTGTCAGAGGTGCCTGAGCCATATTTGGGTTTCACACCTGTCCCCAAAGAAGTCATTTTTGTTTTATGTCTGCATATTGGCTCCCTTTGTTTTAATCCCCATGAGAAAGTTACAATGTGTTATATTTAGCTCCACGCAGGGTTAACTGCAAAGCAACTTAGGCTCCTCTCCAGTCTGTCCAACGTATAACAATATATTAATGGGCTCAACTCATTGGAAATCGGATTGGGTGCACTGCCCTTTTACAAAAAACATTCAGAAAGGGCACAGTGCCCTCAAATTGGGTTTTACACCTATTGATATCCAATCTTCCTTTGTGTCTACAACTTTCCATTTATGGATAATGAACGTGAATATACACAGGGAGAGTCAATAATGTAGCACAAAACTTAATGGGGTATTGTATGGCCTTTACAAGGAGAGCTAGACCCCAAAAATCTTCACCCGACCCGCAACCCGCTTTTCTATCCTCTTCATACCGCGACCCGCAAGTTTCGGACCCGACTTGCTTTTAGTCTTTCTTCCGAAAATTTGTACAGGGAAGTTAAAAAAAGTCTAAAAGTTAAAATAAATGTTTTATTCATCACCAAAAATGTTCATAGAAACAAACCTACCGTACCACTAAATATATAGCAGGGTCTTCAGTTGTCAGGCATCCAAATGTGTGAAAACTACAACTCCCAGCATTCCCTGGATGACTTCTGATATTGTAAGTGCTGTAATGGAATGCTGGGAGTTATATATTTCAAACAAATGTAGGAGATCCCTGGTACAATGTTCACTTTACATAATATATCCCTAATGTCCCCTACTACCTACCCATGGGCCTCTACTGTCCCCTACTACCTACCCATGGGCCTCTACTGTCCCCAACTTCTACCTACCCATGGGCCTCTACTGTCCCCTACTACCTACCCATGGACCTTTACTGTCCCTAACTACCTACCCATGGGCCTCTACTGTCCCCTACTACCTACCCGTGGGTCTCTACTGTCCCCTACTACCTACCCATGGGCCTCTACTGTCCCCTACTACCTACCCATGGGCCTCTACTGTCCCCTACTACCTACCCATGGACCTTTACTGTCCCTAACTACCCATGGGCCTCTACTGTCCCCTACTACCTACCCATGGGCCTCTACTGTACCCTACTACCTACCCATGGGCCTCTACTGTCCCCTACTACCTACCCATGGGCCTCTACTGTCCCCTACAACCAACCTATGGATCTCTACTGGCCCCTCTACTTCTACCTACCCATAGGCCTCTACTGTCCTCTACTACCTACCCATGGGCCTCTACTGCCCCCTACTACCAACCTATGGATCTCTACTGGCCCCTCTACTTCTACCTACCCATAGGCCTCTACTGTCCTCTACTACCTACCCATGGGCCTCTACTGTCCCCTACTACCAACCTATGGATCTCTACTGTCCCCCTACTTCTACCTACCCATAGGCCTCTACTGTCCTCTACTACCTACCCATAGGCCTCTACTGTCCCCAACTTCTACAAACCCATGGACCTCTACTGTCCCCAACTTCTACCTATCCATGGGCTTATACTGTTCCCAACTTTTACCTACCCATGGACCTCTACTTCCCCAACTTCTACCTACCCATTGGCTTCTACTGTCCCCAACTACCTACCCATGGGCCTCTACTGTCCCCAACTACCTACCCATGGGCCTCTACTGTCCTCTACTACCTACCCATGGACCTTTACTGTCCCTAACTACCTACCCATGTGCCTCTACTGTCCCTACTACCTACCATGGGCCTCTACTGTCCCCTACTACCTACCCATGGCCGTCCTACTGTCCCCTACTACCTACCCATGGGCCTCTACTGTCCCCAACGTCTACCTACCCATGGGCCTCTACTGTCCCCTACTACCTAACCATGGATCTCTACTGTCCCCCTACTACCTACCCATGGGCCTCTACTGTCCCCTACTCACCTACCCAGGGCCTCTACTGTCCCTACTACCTACCTATGGATCTCTACTGTCCCCCTACTTCTACCTACCCATGGCCTCTACTGTCCCCAACTTCTAACAACCAATGGACCTCTACTGTCCCCAACTTTCTACCTACCCATGGGCTTATACTGTCCCTAACTTTTACCTACCCCATGCCTCTACTCCCTTTCTTCCCCCAACTTCTACCTACCCATTGCTTCTACTGTCCCCAACTACCTACCCATGGGCCTCTACTGTCCCCTATCCCTACCCATGGGCCTCTACTGTCCCTACTACTACCCATGGACCTTTACTGTCCCCTACTACCTACCCATGGCCTCTCTGTCCCCTACTACCTACCCTGGGTCTCTACTGTCCCTCTACTACCTACCCATGGGCCTCTACTGTCCCCCTTACTACCTACCCATGGGCCTCTACTGTCCCCTACTACCAACCTATGGATCTCTACTGTCCCCCCTACTTCTACCTACCCATAGGCCTCTACTGTCCCCCAACCTCTACCTACCCATGGGCTTATACTGTCCCCAACTTTTACCTACCCCATGGACCTCTACTTCCCCCCAACTTCTACTACCCATTGGGCTTCTTACTGTCCCACCCAACCTATGGATCTCTACTGTCCCCCAACTTCTACCTACCCATAGCCTTTACTGTCCCCCACTTCTACAAACCCATTGACCTCTACGTCCCCAACTTCTACTACCACAATGGGCTTTACTGCCCCTTTTACCTACCCATGGACCTCTACTTCCCCCAACGTCTACCTACCCATTGGCTTCTACTGTCCCCAACTACCTACCCATGGGCCTCTACTGTCCCCTACTACCTACCCATGGGCCTCTACTGTCCCCCTCCTACCTACCCATGGACCTTACTGTCCCTAACTACCCATGGGCCTCTACTGTCCCCTACTACATACCCATGGGCCTCTACTGTACCCTACTACCTACCCATGGGCCTCTACTGCCCCTACTACCTACCCATGGGCCTCTACTGTCCCCTACTACCTACCCATGGGCCTCTACTGTCCCCTACTACCAACCTATGGATCTCTACTGTCCCCCTACTTCTACCTACCCATAGGCCTCTACTGTCCTCTACTACCTACCCTGGGCCTCTACTGCCCCCTACTACCAACCTATGGATCCTACTGCCCCTCTATTCTACTACCTACCCATAGGCCTCTACTGTCCTCTACTACCTACCCATGGGCCCTCTACTGTCCCCTACTACCAACCTATGGATCTCTAGGTCCCCCTACTGTCTATCTACCTCCCCATAGGCCTCTACTGTCCTCTACTACTACTACCCATGGCCTCTACTGTCCCCAACTTCTACAACAACCCATGGACCTCTACTGTCCCAACTCTACCTATCCATGGGCTTATACTGTTCCCAACTTTTACCTACCTACCCATGGCACCTCTACTTCCCCAACTTCTACCTACCCATTGGCTTCTACTGTCCCCAACTACCTATCACCAGGGCCTCTACTGTCCCCAACACCTACCCATGGGCCTCTACTACTGTCCTCTACTTACCTACCCATGGCCTTTACTGTCCCTAACATACCTACCCATGGGCCTATACTGTCCCCTACTACCTACCCCCTGGGCCTCTACTGTCCCCTTACTAATCTACCTACCCATGGATGTAACAAAACCGAATTCTAGTGCACCATACAATTCTAATTGCCTATTGGCATCCCTCCATAGGTTCCCTGCTACAAACATCGGCTCAACCCTGATAATAAAAGCAATTATGTTCAATATTGGCCAATTAAAGCCCAGTCACCCACGTCAAGGTTGCTTTTCTACACTGTCCAAACCTACTGGTACTTGCCTACTTCGGCTACACCTGAGCTCACTTCAGCTTCTCCCTTGTGGCCTGATGCCTGGAACTGACTCTCTAGTCTAAAGTACTTTGATCAAACAAGCAAAAATTACAACTCCCAACATTCCCTGTCTGTTCCTTGCTGTTGTACAATGATTGGTAGTTTTAATGTCAATCATCTGGATGTCCACATACCTGGTGTAGTTCTACAGACATCCCACCTCTCCCTGATTTTAATGGTCAGATCCCTGACTCCCTGAAATGTGATGTTTTGAATTAAAGTGAGGGAGCACAATGATGTGACAAAAACACTTAATAGTGACATGACTGGTTGTATGCATGTGTGTCTGACTGTATACATGTGCTGGGTCTGTATGCATGGATTATGCTGTCTAATCTTGGGGTGGGTCATTAGGGCGATGGTATCCTCGGCAATATATTTTAGCACGCGTTGGGATGGTCCTGACTATTCTAGCAGAACCCCAGCAAGTGGTAGATCTATTATTATCATCACTAAATCATCCCATCCATAGATAATTTATGGCCAGAAGGATTTACACAACCAATGACATCCCATGTCATCTGTTCCCATGCAGACACTGTGCTCTGTCTCATGCATAGGTGCAGGGTACTAGAGAAGTTTGTTAGTTTGTTTCTATGGGAGATTGTTACTGTCTGGCTCTGACCTCTACTAGTAACACCAAGGTCACAACTTTAACCCCTGCCTTTCCACGTCACTCCAGCATTAACTGCTTTTATCCAGTGATCTCTACAAAACCTACCCAGGCACTACAAGGGTTTAAAGTTCAACATAGCTGGCTGTATTCCTACCCACAATGCCATCCTGTATAACATTCTACACTACATACCCAGCGATCTCTGTAATACCTACCCAGCACTACAAGAGTTAAAGTTGTACATAGCTGTCTGTATTCCTACCACAATGCCATCCTGTATAACATTCTAACTACATTAACCCATGTGATCTCTGTAATAGCTACCCGGGCCACTACAAGAGTTAAAGTTGAACATAGCCGTCTGTATTCCTACCCACAATGCCATCCTGTATAACATCTAACTACATTACCCAGTGATCTCTGTAATACCTACCCAGGCACTACAAGAGTTAAAGTTGTACATAGCTGTCTGTCTTCCTACCCACAATGCCATCCTGTATAACATTCTAACTACATTACCCAGTGATCTCTTTAATACCTACGCGGGCACTATGAAAGTTAAAGTTGTACATAGCTGTCTGTATTCCTACCCACAATGCCATCCTGTATAACGTTCTAACTACTTCCCAGTGACCTCTGTAATCCCTACCCGGGCACTACGAGAGTTAAAGTTGTACATCTACCGTCTGTATTTCCTACCCACAGCCATCCTGTATACATTCTAACTACATTACCCAGTGATCTCTGTAAAAGCTACCCGGGCACACGAGATTAAAGTTGTACATAGCTGTCTGTATTCCTACCCCACAATGCCATCCTGTATAACTTCTAACTACATTACCCAGCATCTCTGTAATACCTACCCGGGCACTACTAGAGTTAAAGTTGTACCATAGCTGTCTGTATTCCGACCCACAATGCCATCCTGTTATAACATTCTAACTACATTACCCAGTGATCTCTGTAATAGCTACCCGGGCCCTACGAGAGTTAAAGTTGTACATAGCCGTCTGTATTCCTACCCACAATGCCATCCTGTATAAACTTCTAACTACATTAACCCAGTGAGTCTCTGTAATACCTACCCGGGCACTACAAGGGTTAAAGTTCAACATAGCTGCTGTATTCCTACCCACAATGCCATCCTGTATAACATTCTAACTACATTACCCAGTGATCTCTGTATACCTACCCGGCGACTACGAGAGTTAAAGTTGAACATAGCCGTCTGTATCCTACCCCAATGCCATCCTGTATAACATTTCTAACTACATTACCCAGTGATCTCTGTAATACCTACCCGGGCACTACAAGAGTTAAAGTTGAACATAGCCGTCTGTATTCCTACCCACATGCCATCCTGTATAACATTCTAACTACATTACCCAGTGATCTCTGTAAATACCTACCCAGGCACTACAAGATGTTAAAGTTGTACATAGCTGTCTGTATTCCTACCCACAATGCCATCCTGTAACTTCTAACTACATTACCCAGTGATCTCTTAATACCTACCCGGGCACTACAAGAGTTAAAGTTGTACATAGCCTTCTGTATTCCTACCCCCAATGCCATCCTGTAACATTTACTACATTACCAAATCATTCTGGAAAACCTACCCAGGCACTACAAAGTTAAAGTTGTACATAGCCGTCTGTATTCCTACCCACAATGCCATTCGGTATAACATTCTAACTCTAACTACATTCCCGTGATCTCTGTAATACCTACCGCGGCACTACAAGAGTTAAAGTTCAACATAGCTTCTGTATTCCTACCCACAATGCCATCCTGTATAAACATTCTAACTACATTACCCAGTGAATCTCTGTAATACCTACCCGGCGCACTACAAGGTTAAAGTTCACATAGCTATCTGTATACCTACCCACAATGCCATCCTGTATACATCTCTAACTACATTACCACCGTGATCTTTTTAATACCTACCCGGGCCACTACAAGGGTTAAAGTTCAACATAGCTATCTGTATTCCTACCCACATTGCCCTCCTGTATAACATTCTAACTACATTACCCAGTGATCTCTGTAATACCTACCCGGGCACTACAAGGGTTAAAGTTCAACATAGCTATCTGTATTCCTACCCACAATGCCATCCTGTATAACATTCTAACTACATTACCCAGTGATCTCTGTAATACCTACCCGGGCACTACAAGGGTTAAAGTTCAACATAGCCGTCTGTATTCCTACCCACAATGTCATCCTGTATAACATTCTAACTACATTACCCAGTGATCTGTGTAATACCTACCCGGGCACTACAAGAGTTAAAGTTGTACATAGCTGTCTGTATTCCTACCCACAATGCCATCCTGTATAACATTGTAACTACATTACCCAGTGATCTCTGTAAACCTACCCGGCACTACAAGAGTTAAAGTTGTAACATAGCTGTTCTGTATTCCTCCACCCACAATGCATCCTGTATAACATTGTAACTACATAACCCAGTGATCTCTGTAATACCTACCCAGGCACTACGAGTTAAAGTTGTACATAGCTCAGCCATCTGTATTCCTACCCCACTGCACTCCTGTATAACATTCTAACTACATTACCCAGCGATCTCTGTAATACCTACCCAGGCACTACAAGAGTTAAAGTTGTACATAGCTGTCTGTATTCCTACCCACAATGCAATCCTGTAAAACGATCTAACTACATTACCCAGTGATCTCTGTAATACCTACCCGGGCACTACAAGAGTTAAAGTTGTACATAGCCTTCTGTATTCCTACCCACAATGCCATCCTGTATAACATTCTAACTACATTACCCAGTGATCTCTGTAATAGCTACCCGGGCACTACGAGAGTTAAAGTTGTACATAGCCGTCTGTATTCCTACCCACAATGCCATCCTGTATAACATTCTAACTACATTACCCAGTGATCTCTGTAATACCTACCCAGGCCTACACAAGGGTTAAAGTTCAACATAGCTGTCTGTATTCTACCCACAATGCCATCCTGTATATAGTAACTACATTACCCATTGATCTCTGTAATACCTACCCGGGCACTACAAGGGTTAAAGTTCAACATAGCTGTCTGTATTCCTACCCACAATGCCATCCTGTATAACATTCTAACTACATTACCCCAGTGACCTATGTAATACCTACCCGGCACTACGAGAGTTAAGTTTGTACATAGCTGTCCTGTATTCCTACCCACAATGCCATCCTGTATAACATTCTAACTACATTACCCAGTGATCTCTGTAATAGCTACCCCGGCCACTAAGAGTTAAAGTTGTACATAGCCGTCTCTGTATTCCTACCCCAATCCACTCGTATAACATTCTAACTACATTACCCAGTGACCTCTGTAATACCTACCCGGGCACTACGAGAGTTAAAGTTGTACATAGCCGTCTGTATTCCTACCCACAATGCCATCCTGTATAACATTCTAACTACATTACCCAGTGATCTCTGTAATACCTACCCGGGCACTACAGAGTTAAAGTTGTACATAGCCGTCTGTATTCCTACCCACAATGCCATCCTGTATAACATTCTAACTACATTACCCAGCGATCTCTGTAATACCTACCCGGGCACTACGAGAGTTAAAGTTGTACATAGCCGTCTGTATTCCTACCCACAATGCCATCCTGTATAACATTCTAACTACATTACCCAGCGATCTCTGTAATACCTACCCTGGCACTACGAGAGTTAAGTTGTACTAGCTGTCTGTATTCCTACCCACAATGCCTCCTGTATAACATTCTAACTACATTACCCAGTGATCTCTGTAATACCTACCCGGGCACTACAGGGTTAAAGTGTACATACCGTCTGTATTCCTACCACAATGCCATCCTGTATAACATTCTAACTACATTCTACCCAGCGATCTCTGTAATACCTACCCGGGCACTACAAGATTATTTGTACATAGCCGTCTGTATTCCTACCCACAATGCCATCCTGTAATACCATTCTAACTACATACCCATGATCTCTGTAATACCTACCCGGGCACTACAAGAGTTAAGTTGTACATAGCTGTCTGTATTCCTACCCACAATGCCATCCTGTATAACGTTCTAACTACATTACCCAGTGATCTCTGTAATACCTACCCGGGCACTACAAGGGTTAAAGTTGTACATAGCCGTCTGTATTCCTACCCACAATGCCATCCTGTAAAACGATCTAACTACATTACCCAGTGATCTCTGTAATACCTAGCCGGGCACTACAAGAGTTAAAGTTGTACATAGCTGTCTGTATTCCTACCCACAATGCCATCCTGTATAACATTCTAACTACATTACCCAGTGATCTCTGTAATACCACAATGCCATCCTGTATAACATTCTAACTACATTACCCAGCGATCTCTGTAATACCTACCCGGGGCACTACTAGAGTTAAAGTTTGAACATAGCCGTCTGTATTCCTACCCACAATGCCATCCTGTATAACATTCTAACTACATTACCCAGCGATCTCTGTAATACCTACCCGGGCACTACTAGAGTTAAAGTTGAACATAGCCGTCTGTATTCCTACCCACAATGCCATCCTGTATAACATTCTAACACATTACCCAGTGATCTCTGTATACCTCCCGGGCCACTACAAGAGTTAAAGTTCAACATCGCGTCTGTATTTCCTACCCACAATGCCATCCTGTATTAACATTCTAACTACATTACCCATGATCTCTGTAATACCTACCCGGGCACTACTAGAGTTAAAGTTGTACATAGCTGTCTGTATTCCAACCCACAATGCCATCCTGTATAACTTCTAACTACATACCCAGTGATCTCTGTAATACCTACCCAGGCACTACAAGGGTTTAAAGTTCAACATAGCTGTCTGTATTCGACCCACAATGCCATCCTGTATAACATTCTAACTACATTACCAGTGGATCTCTGTAATACCTACCCGGGCACTACAAGAGTTAAAGTTGTACATAGCTGTCTGTATTCCTACCCACAATGCCATCCTGTATAAACATTCGTAACTACATACCCAGCGATCTCTGTAATCACCTACCCGGGCACGACAAGAGTTAAAGTTGTACATAGCTGTCGGTATTCCTACCCAATGCCATCCTGTATACCTTCTAATTACATTACACAGCGATCTCTGTAATCCTACCCAGGCACTACAAGAGTTAAATTCCACATAGCTGTCTGTATTCCTACCCACAATGCCATCCTGTCATAACATTCTAACTACATTACCAGTGATCTCTGTAATACCTACCCACTGCACTACAAGGGTTAAGTTCACATAGCTTGTCTGTATTCCTACCCACATGCCATCCTGTATAACATTCTAACTACATCATACCCAGTGATCTCGTAATACCTACTCCAGGCACTACAAGAGTTAAAGTTGTACATAGCTGTCTGTATTCCTACACCCACATGCCATCCTGTATAACATTCTAACTACTACTACCCAGCGATCTCTGTAATACCTACCCGGGCACTACAAGAGTTAAAGTTGTACATAGCCTGTCCTGTATTCCTACCCACAGCCATCCTGTATACATTCAACTACATTACCCAGTGGATCTCTGTATACCTACCCAGGCACTACAAGAGTTAAAGTTGTACATAGCTGTCTGTATTCCTACCCACAATGCCATCCTGTATAACATTCTAACTACATACCCAGTGATCTCTGTAATACCTACCCAGCACCTACAAGAGTTAAAGTTGTACATAGCTGTCGTGTATCCTACCCACAATGCCATCCTGTATAACATTCTAACTACATTACCCAGCGATCTCTGTAATACCTACCCGGGCACTACAAGAGTTAAATTTGTACATAGCTGTCCTGTATTCCTACCCACAATGCCACCTGTATAACATTCTAACTACATTACCCAGCGACTCTGTCAATACCTACCCGGGCACTACATAGCGTTAAATTTTGTACATAGCCATCTGTATTCCTACCCCCAATGCCATCCTGTTAATAACATTCTAACACATTACCCACTATCTCTGTAATACCTACCCGGGCACTACAGAGTTAAAGTTGTACATAGTCTGTCTGTATTCCTCCCCCCATTGCCATCCTGTATACGTCTAACTACATTACCACCGCGATCTCGTAAACCTACCCGGGCACTAAACAAAGATTAAGTTGTACATAGCCGTCTGTATTCCTACCCACAATGCCCATCCTGATAACATTCTAACTACATTACCCAGCGATCTCTGTAACACCTACTCCGGCCACTACAGATTACAGTTGTACATAGCCGTCTTTCCTACCCACATGCCATCCTGTTAACCTCTAACTACATACCCAGTGATCTCTGTAATACCTACCCGGGCACTACAAGATGTTAAAGTTGTACATACCGTCTGTATTCCTACCCACAATGCCATCCTGTATAACATTCTAAACTACATTACCCAGTGATCTCTGTATACCTACCCGGGCACTACAAGAGTTAAAGTTGTACATAGCTGTCTGTATTCCAACCCACAATGCCATCCTGTATAACATTCTAACTACATTACCCAGTGATCTCTGTAATACCTACCCAGGCACTACAAGGGTTAAAGTTCAACATAGCTGTCTGTATTCCTACCCACAATGCCATCCTGTATAACATTCTAACTACATTACCCAGTGATCTCTGTAATACCTACCCAGGCACTACAAAGTTAAAGTTGTACATAGCTGTCTGTATTCCTACCCACAATGCCATCCTGTATAACATTCAACTACATTACACAGCGATCTCTGTAATACCTACCCGGGCACTACAAGAGTTAAAGTTGTACAATAGCTGTCTGTATTCCTACCCACAATGCCATCCTGTATACATTCTAATTACATTACCCAGCGATCTCTGTAATACCTCCCCGGCACTACAAGAGTTAAAGTTCAACATAGCGTCTGTATTCCTACCCACAATGCCATCCCTGTATACTTCTAACTACATTACCCAGTGATCTCTGTAATAACCTACCCAGGCACTCAAGGTTAAAGTTCAACATAGCTGTCCTGTATTCCTACCCACAATTGCCATCCGGTAAACATTCTAACTACATTACCAGTGATCTCTGTAATACCTACCAGGCCACTACAAGAGTTAAAGTGTACATAGCTGTCTGTATTCCTACCCACAATGCCATCCTGTATAACTCTAACTACATTCCAACAGCGATCTTCTGTAATACTACCGCCACCGGACTACAGAGTTAAGTTGTACATACTGTCTGTATTCCTACCACCCCAATGCCATCCTGTATAACATTCTAACTACATACCACAGTGATCTCTGTAATACCTCCCCAGGCACTACAGGGTTAAAGTTCACCATAGCTGTCTGTATTCCTACCACAATGCCATCCTGTATAACATCTAACTACATTCCCAGTGATCTCTGTAATAACAACTACCCAGGCATACAAGAGTTAAAGTTTGTACATAGCTGTCTGTATTCCTACCCCATCCATCCTGTAACATTCTAACTACATTACCACGCAGTATCTCTTAATACTACCCGGGACACATAGAGAGTTAAGTGGACAGATAGTGTTGCTGTATTCCTACCCTCCAATGCCATCGCTGAAACATTCTAACTACTACCCAGCGATCTCTGTATACCTAACCGCGGGCACTACAAGAGTAAAGTTGTACATGCACATCTGTATTCCTACCCACATGCCATCCTGTATAACTTTCTAACTACATACCCAGCAATCTCTGTAATACCTACCCGGGCACTACAAGAAGTTAAAGTTGTAAAATAGCTGTCTGTATTCTACCCCACATTGCCATCCTGTATAACATCTACACTTACCCAGCGATCTCTGTAATACCTACCCGGGCACTACAAAGAGTTTAATTTGTACATAGCCGCTGTATTCCTACCCACAATGCCATCCTGTATAACATCTACACATTACCAGCATATCTCTGTAACACCTACTCCGGCACTACAAGAGTTAAAGTTGTACATAGCCGTCTGTATTCTACCCCCACAATGCCATCCCTGTATAACATTCTAACTACATTACCCAGTGATCTCTGTAATACCTACCGGGCACATCACATAGTATTAAGTTGTACATAGCGCGTCTGTATGTCCTACCCACAATGCCATCCGTATAACATCTACTACATTCCCCAGGTATCGTAATACCTACCCGGACACTACAAGAGTTAAAGTTTGTACAGCGCTGTCTGTATCTACCCACATGCCATCCTGTATAACATTCTAACTACAGGTAAGACAAAGTCCATATGTACACTAACCCCAGGTGGTGCAAACATTCCAAATCCCCACTTCAAAGGGAGACGAATGGCTAAAAATATCACAGGTAGACTTGCACTCCAAACGGTGAATAGGTTTATTAATAGCCAAACTCACATCAAACAAACGTTTCGGTAACAACCCCTTCATCAGTGATGTGAACAGCACACAGTGTGGGCTTAAATAGCCTAGTGCTAATTAAAAAGGTAGCTGCCCTGGTCATCCTGTATAACATTCTAACTACATTACCCAGTGATCTCTGTAATAGCTACCCGGGCACTACAAGAGTTAAAGTTGAATATAGCTGTCTTTATTCCTACCCACAATGCTATCCTGTATAACGTTCTAACTACATTACCCAGTGATCTCTGTAATACCTACCCGGGCACTCCAAGAGTTAAAGTTGAACATAGCTGTCTGTATTCCTACCCACAATGCCATACTGTATAACGTTCTAACTATATTACCCAGCGATCTCTGTAACACTACCCGGGCACTACAAGAGTTAAAGTTGTACATAGCCGTCGTATTCCTACCCACAATGCATCCTGTTATACATCTAACACATTACCAGCGATCTTTGTAATACCTACCCCGGCACTACAAGAGTTAAGTTGACATAGCTGTCTGTATTCCTACCCACAATGCCATCCTGTATAACATTCTAACTACAATTACTCTCTGTAACACCTACCCGGGCACTACAAGAGTTAAAAGTTGTACATAGCCATCTGTATTCCTACCCACAATGCAATCCTGTATAACAATTCGTAACTACATTACCCAGCGATCTCTGTAATACCACCAGGCACTACAAGAGTTAAAGTTTGTACATAGGTGTCTGTATTCCTACCCACAATGCATCCTGTAAAACGATTCTAACTACATTACCCATGTGATCCTGTAATACCTACCCGGGCACTACAAGAGTTAAAGTGTACATAGCCTTCTGTATTCCTACCCACAATGCCCATCCTGTAAACATTTAACTACATACCCAGTGATCTCTGTATAGCTACCCGGGCACTACGAGGTTAAGTTGTACATAGCCGTCTGATTTCTACCCCAATGCATCCGTATAACATTCTAACTACATTACCAGTGATCTCTGTAATACCTACCCAGGCACTACAAGGGTTAAAGTTCAACATAGCTGTCTGTATTCCTACCCACAATGCCATCCTGTATAATATTGTAACTACATTACCCAGTGATCTCTGTAATACCTACCCGGGCACTACAAGGGTTAAAGTTCAACATAGCTGTCTGTATCCTACCCACAATGCCATCCTGTTATAACATTCTAACCTACATTACCCAGTGACCTCTGTAATACTACCGGGCACTACGAGAGTTTAAAGTTTGTAAATAGCTGTCTGTATTCCTACCACAATGCCATCCTGTATAACATTCTAACTACATTACCCAGTGATCTCCTGTAATAGCTACCCGGGCACACGAGAGTTAAAGTGTACATAGCCGTCTGTATTACTACCCACATGCCATCCTGTATAACATTTAACTACATTACCCAGTGACTCTGTATACCTACCCGGGCACTAAGAGGTTAAAGTTGTACATAGCCGTCTGTATTCCTACCCACAATGCCATCCTGTATAACATTCTAATACTTACCCAGTGATCTCTGTAATACCTACCGCGGGCCACTAACAAGAGTTAAGTTGTACATAGCCGTCTGTCTTCCTACCCAAATGCCATCCTGTATACAATTCTAACTACATACCAGCGATCTCTGTAATACCTACCCAGGGCACTACGAGAGTTAAAGTTGTACATAGCCGGCTGTATTCCTACCCACAATGCCATCCTGTATAACATTCTAACATACATTTACCAGCGATCTCTGTAATACCTACCCTGGCACTCGAGAGTTAAAGTTGTAAAGCTGTCTGTATTCCTACCCACAATGCCATCTGTTATAACATTCTAATACATTACCCAGTGATCTCTTGTAATACCTACCCGGGCACTACAAGGGTTAAAGTTGTACATAGCCGTCTGTATTCCTAACCACAATGCCCATCCTGTATAACATTCAACTACAATACCCAGCGATCTCTGTAATACCTACCCGGGGCACTACAAGAGTTAAAGTTGTACATAGCCGTCTGTATTCCTACCCACAATGCCATCCTGTATAACATTCTTAACTACATTACCCAGTGATCTCTGTAATACCTACCGGGCACTACAAGAGTTAAAGTTTGTACATAGCTGTTGTATTCCTACCCACAATGCCATCCTGTATAACGTTCTAACATACATTACCCAGTGATCTCTGTAATACACTACCCGGGCACTACAAGGGTTTAAAGTTGTACATAGCCGTCTGTATTCTACCCACAATGCCATCCTGTAAAACGATCTAAACTACATTACCCAGTGATCTCTGTAATACCTAGCCGGGCACTACAAGAGTTAAGTTGTACATAGCTGTCTGTTCACTACCACAATGCCATCCTGTATAAATTCTAACACATTAACCAGTGATCTCTGTAATACCCACAATGCCATACCTGTATAAACATTCTAACTACATTACCCAGCGATCTCTGTAATACCTACCCGGGCACTACTAGAGTGTAAAGTTGAACATACGTCTGTATTCCTACCCACAATTGCCAATCCTGTATAACATTCTAAACTACATTACCCAGCGATCTCGTAATACCTACCAGGGCACTACTAGAGTAAAGTTGAACATAGCAGTCTGTATTCCTACCACAATGCCATCCTGTAAAACATTCTAACTACATTACCCAGTGATCTCTGTAATACCTACCGCGGCACTACAAGAGTTAAAGTTCAACATAGCGTGTCGTTATTCCTACCACAATGCCATCCTGGATAACATTCTAACTACATTACCAGTGATCTCTGTAATACTACCCGGGCACTACAAGAGTTAAAGTTGTACATAGCTGTCTGTATTTCCAACCCACATGCCATCCTGATAACATTCTAAACTACATTAACCCAGTGATCTCTGTAATACCTAACCAGGCACTAACAGAGGTTAAAGTTCAACATAGCTGTTGTATTCCTACCCACAATGCCATCCTGTATAACATTCTAACTACATTACCCATGCATCTCTGTATACCTACCCGGGCACTACAAGAGTTAAAGTTGGTACATAGCTGTCTGTATCCTACCACAATGCCATCCTGTATAACATTCTAACTACTTACCCAGCGATCTCTGTAAACTACCGGGCACTAAAGAGAGTTAAAGTTTTTGTACATAGCTGTCTGATTCCTACCCACCAATGCCATCCTGTATAAACATTCTAATTACATACCCAGCGATCTCTGTAATCTACCCAGCACTAACAAGAGTTAAAGTTCAACATAGCTGTCTGTATTCCTACCCACAATGCCATCCTGTATAAACATTCTAAACTACATTACCCATGATCTCTGTAATACCTACCGGCCCATACAAGGGGTTAAAGTTCAACATCGCTGTCTGTATTCCTACCCACAATGCCATCCATGTATAACATTCTAACTAACATTACCAGTGATCTCTGTAATACCTACCCAGGCACTACAAGAGTTAAAGTTGTAAATAGCTGTCTGTATCCTACCCACAATGCCATCCTGTAAAACATTCTAACTACATTACCCAGCGACTCTGTAATACCTACCCGGGCACTACAAGAGTTAAAGTTGACATAGCTGTCTGTATTCTACCACACAATGCCATCCTGTATAACATTATCTAACTACATACCAGTGATCTCTGTAATACCTACCCAGGCACTACAAGAGTTTAAAGTGGTACATAGCTGTCTGTATTCCTACCCACAATGCCATCCTGTATAACATTCTAACTACACTACCCAAGTGATCTCTGTAATACCTACCCAGGCACTACAAGAGGTTAAAGTTGTACATAGCTGTCTGTATTCCTACCCACAATGGCCTCCTGTATAACATCTAACTACATTACCCCAGCGATCTCTGTAATACCTACCCGGGCACTACAAGAGTTAAAGTTGTAATAGCTGTCTGTATTCCTACCCACAATGCCATCCTGTATAACATTCTTAACTAACATTACCCAGCGATCTCTGTAATACCTAACGGGCACTACAAGAGTTAAAGTTGTCATAGGCCATCTGTATTCTACCCACAATGCCATCCTGTATAACATTCTAACTACATTACCCAGCGATCTCTTGTAATACCTACCCGGGCACTACAAGAGTTAAAGTTGTACATAGCTGTCTGTATTCCTACCCACATTGCCATCTGTATAACATTCTAACTACATTACCCAGCGATTCTGTAATACCACCGGGGCACTACAAGAGTTAAAGTTGTACATAGCCGTCGTTATTCCTACCCACAATGCCATCTGTATAACATTCTAAGACATACCCAGCGATCCTGTAACACCTACCCGGCACTACAAGGTTAAAGTTGTACATAGCGTCTGATTCCTACCACAATGCCATCCTGTACAACATTCTAACTACATTACCCAGTGATCTCTGTAATACCTACCCGGGCACTACAAGAGTTAAAGTTGTACATTAGCGTCTGTATTCCTACCCACAATGCACATCCTGTATAACATTTAAACTATACCCAGTGATCTCTGTATCCTACCCGGGACACTACAAGAGTTAAAGTTGTACATAGCTGTCTGTATTCCAACCCACAATGCCATCCTGTATAACATTCTAACTACATTACCCAGTGATCTCTGTAATACCTACCCAGGCACTACAAGGGTTAAAGTTCAACATAGCTGTCTGTATTCCTACCCACAATGCCATCCTGTATAAATTCTAACTACATTACCCAGTGATCTCTGTAATACCTACCCAGGCACTACAAGAGTTAAAAGTTGTACATAGCTGTCTGTATTCCTACCCACAATGCCATCTGTATAACATTCTAACTACATTACCAGCGAGTCTCTGTAATACCTACCCAGGGGCACTACAAGAGTTAAAGTTGTACATTAGCTGTCTGTATTCCTACCCCACAATGCCATCCTGTATAACATTCTAATTACATTACCCAGCGATCTCTGGTAATACCTACCCAGGCACTACAAGAGTTAAAGTTCAACATAGCTGTCTGTATTCCTACCCACAATGCCATCTGTATAAATTCTAACTACATTACCCAGTGTCTCTGTAAACCTACCCAGGCACTACCAGGGTTAAAGTTCAACTAGCTCGGTTGATTCCTACCCACAATGGCCATCCTGTATAAACTTATAACTACATTACCAGTGATCTTGTAATACCTACCCAGGCACTACAAGAGTTTAAAGTTGTACATAGCTGTCTGTATTCCTACCCACAATGCCATCCTGTATAAATTCTAACTACATTAACCCAGCGATCTCTGTAATACCTACCCGGGCACTACAAGAGTTAAGGTTGTACATAGCTGTCTGTATCCTACCCACAATGCCATCCTGTATAACATTCTAATAATTAACCAGTGATCTTGTAATACCTACCCAGGCATACAAGGGTTTAAAGTTCAACAAGCTGTCTGTATTCTACCACAATGCCATCTGTATAACATTCTAACTACATTACCCAGTGATCTCTGTAATACCTACCCAGGCACTACAGAGTTAAAGTTGCATAGCTGTCTGTATTCCTACCCACAATGCCATCCTGTATAACATTCTAACTACATTACCCAGCGATCTCGTAATACCTACCCGGGCACTACAAGAGTTAAAGTTGTACATAGCTGCGTGTATCCTACCCACAATGCCATCCTGTGATAACATTCTAACTACATTACCCAGCGATCTCTGTAATACCTACCCGGGCACTACAAGAGTTAAAGTGTTGTACTAAGCCATCGTAGTCCTACCCACAATGCCATCCGTATAACATTCTAACTGACATTACCCAGCAATCTCTGTAATACCTACACGGGCACTACAGAGTTTAAAGTTGTAAATAGCTGTCTGTATTCCTACCCACATTGCCATCCTGTATAACATTCTAACTACATTACCAGCGATCATCTGTAATACCTACCCGGGCACTACAAGAGTTAAAGTTGTACATAGCGTCTCGTATTCTACCACCACAATGCCATCCTGTATAAATTCTAACTACATTACCAGCGATTCTCTGTAACACCTACTCCGGCACTACAAGAGTTAAAGTTGTACAATAGCGTCTGTATTCCTACCCACAATGCCATCCTGTATAACATTCTAATACATTACCCAGTGATCTCTGTATACCTACCGGGCACTACAAGAGTTAAAGTTGTACATAGCCGTCTGTATTCCTACCCACAATGCCATCTGTATAACATCTAACTACCATTACCACAGCGATCTCTGTAATACCGACCCGGACACTACAAGAGTTAAAGTTGTACATAGCTGCTGTTATTCTACCCACAATGCCATCCGGTATAACATTTCTAACTACAGGTAAGAAACAAAGTCCATATGTACACTAACCCAGGTGAGTGCAACAGTCCAGAATCCCCACTTCAAAGGGAACGAATGGGCTATAAAATATCACAGGTAGACTTGCATCCAACCGGTGAATAGTTTATTAATAGCCAAACATCAGCAAATCAAACAACTTTGCGGTGGGTACAACCCTTCATCAGTGATGTGAACAGCAACACAGTGTGGCTTAAATAGCCTAGTGCTAATTAAAAAGGTACTGCCCCTGGTGGGTGTGTGCAAAAGCACTACAATGAGATCATAGATAAACAATAATAACAATAATAATATAATACATATAAATATATCATATAAAAGTGTTGGTATAACAGTAATGTGTAGGGAACAATATAAAAGTCACAGGGGACTAATAAATATAAAGTGTCTAGTGCATAATACATAAAGTGACGATAGCTAAGACATATGTTATATGGAGGCACGGTATGCCCCCACAGGAGGAAGGAGATCCTGGGTTGTAGATAGGTAAGACCGGTGAAACAATAAAAGGTGCCCAATAGTGCAATCGATAAAAAGTAATAAAATTACAAAATGGTAACAATCGGACATAAGGTAAGTCTATTCTCTAAACATTGAATGAATCGTATTCTCGGACATTGTATCCAGCATAGGGAAATTCTTTAGAAAAAATTGTTTCAGGTCTGGAGGATTCCAAACATTGAAAAAAGGATATTCCAGGAAAGTCTCAGTCTCAATTTGATAGTGCCAAGAAGGTCACTAGATGGGTGAGGTGTGTAGACCTATAGGGGAAAACAATGAAAAAAAACACTGTGTCGCTGGACCACTAAAGATAAACATTTACAAATATAGAACAAGTAAACAGATAAGAATAGGGCAAGGCATAATTACATGGCAATATTTACAAGAAGGCAGACCAAATTCATATCTTCATTAAGACCAAAGGGGGATAGAGTGTGTAAATTTATCCGTCCAAAAGCATTCCCTTTGTAGTAATCTAACATCATGATTACCCCCCTAAGTTCTTACTAACTACTTCTAGTACAAGCCATCCAATTGTGAGGCTCTGTGTCTATTAATGTGGAAGTGTTTACTCACTGACGTTTCATACCTCTTTTTTCTTCTGAGGCATCATAATTGTGATGTCCCGTTTGTGTTCCCCAATCCTAAGTCGTATTTCACGTTTGGTTTTACCCACATATGCTTTGCCACATGGGCCATTAAGGAGATAAAACAACGCTACTGGTCCTACATGAGAGCATAGTCCCTAAGTTTGATTTCATTCCCTTTGAGGGGATGTGAGATGCTATTGCCGGTTATAATGGCGTTACATGCATGACAGTTACGACAGGGATATGTGCCTATTTGGGGACTACCTATAAATGATTGGGTGCTCGTTTTAGGGAGCAAATAAATCGGTGCGTGTGAGTACATTCCCAATAGTTCTAGCTCTCTTATAGGAGGAACGGGTGGATTTTTGAATAGGGATCCATATTCGGGATCGGATTGCAGGATCCGCCAATTATCCCAACGATCCTTTGAATACTATCAGATAAAGTGTGATAGGTAGATACAAAGGGAATTCTGTCTGTATCAGAATGCTTTTTTCTTTCTGTAATAGGGAATCCTATCGGATGCTAGAGCCCTAGCTAGATCTGGATAATTGTATTTCATCATAACCTCGTGCTAGAAATTTCTGTTAACTCTTCCATTCTTAGTTTACACCGTTCATCCTCCTGTACTATTCTGCGAATTCTCAAAAATTGGCTAAATGGTAGTCCCTAATCACATCTTGGCATGGTGGCTGGATGCTAAGAGCATGGTTATTTCATCAGTGTCTTTGGTGTATAGGTCTGTAATCAATTGTCATCCTTTTAGTGACCAATACATCTAGATAGTTGACACTGTGAAATAATATTGTACTGTGAAGTTCAACGTAGAATGCACATGTTAATGTATTTCACAAACTCTAAAAAGCATAGCTGGTTCACCATCCAAATAAAGAATACATCGTCTATGTATCTGACATAGTGCGTAAAGATGATTAAATGGGCTATTTGAGAAAATGCTAGTTTTTCAAAGTAGTAACAAAAATGTTCGCATATGCGGGCCGCAAATTGGCGCCATGTGGTACCTGGACCTGCAAATACACATCATTGAATCTGAAGAAAATTACTTTGAGACAGATAGTTAAAATAATCAAGGATGAAAGTACACAAATTTATGGTCATAACCAAAGTCCAAAGTTCATGTTCCATGACCGACAGTCCTTCATTATGTGGGATTGAAGTGTATAGCGATTCTATGTCCATTGTACACAGTAATTTGTTCTCAGTAAAGTCTGTAATGTTTTTAAATGATTAAGGAATGCTGTGGTATCTTAAGACAACTTTTATCACTGTGTACTATAGGCTGTAGAAATGAATCAATGTAGATTCCTAGTGGTTGCAGAAGGGAATCTACCACGGACACAATGGGACGGCCTGGAGGGGAGACAGTACTTTATGAATTTTCGGAGGAGATACAGTACGGGAACACGTGGGTTATCGCATATTAGGAAATCTTTCACTGTTATCAATGGTACCCAGATTAAATGCTTCCAGGATAAACACTGTCAACACTTCCTTCTTAATGTTAAACGTGGGGTCCCCCTGTAATGGTGTGTAGTGTTCAAGTTTGGTTAAGTTGTCTTTCCAGCTTCTAATAGGTAATCATGAAGATCCATGACAACGTGGGCCCCCTTGTCAGCCTTCTTGATTATCAAGACACATGATAGATAGAAAAACATGCTCTTAGCGTCCAGCCACCATGCCAAAAATGTGATTAAGGACTACCATTAGCCAATTTTGAGAATTCGCAGAATAGTTACAGGAGGATGAACGGTGTGTAAACTAAGAATGGAAGGATTAAACAGAAATTTCTAGCACGAGGTTATGATGAAATACAATTATCCAGTGATCTAGCTAGGGCTCTCGAATCCGATAGGGCATTCCCTATTACAGAAAGAAAAGAAGCATTCTGATACAGACAGAATTCCCTTTGTATCTACCATCACACTTTATCTGATGTATTCAAAGGATCATTAGGGATTAATTGGATCATGCAATCCGATCCCGAATATGGATCCTATTCAAAAATCCACCCCTGTTTCCCTATAAGAGAGCTAGAACTATTGGGAATGTACTCACAAGCACGATTATTGCTCCCTAAAACGAGCACCACTCATTTATAGGTAGTCCCCAAATAGGCACATATCCGGTCGTAACGGTCATGCTGTAATGCCATTATAACCGGCAATAGCATTCTCACATCCCCTCAAAGGGAATGAAATCAAACTTAGGGACTATGCTACATGTAGGACCAGTAGCGTTGTTTATCTCCTTAAGTGCCATGTGGCAAAGATTGTGGTGTAAAACCAAACGTGAAATACGACTTAGGATTGGGGAACACAACGGGACATCACAAATTATGATGCCTCAGAAGAAAAAAGAGGTATATGGAAACGTCAGTGAGTAAACACTTCCACATTAATAGACACAGAGCCTCACAATGAGATGGCTGTACTAGAAGTAGTTAGTAAAGAACTTAGGGGGGGTAATCATGATGTTAGATTACTACAAAGGGAATGCTTGGACGGTATAAATTACACACTCTATCCCCCTTTGGTCTTAATGAAGATATGAATGGTCTGCCTTTTGTAAAATTGCCATGTAATTTGCCTTGCCCTATTCTTATCTGGTTATCTGTTATATTTGTAAATGTTTTATCTTTATGTGGTTCCAGCGACACAGTGTTTTTTCATTGTTTCCCCTATAGTCTACACACTCACGCCATCTAGTGGACCTTCTTGGCACTATCAAATGAGACTGGTGACTTCCTGGAATATCTTTTTTCAATGTTTGGAATCCTCCAGACCTGAAACATGTTTCTAAAGGGATTCCACTATGCTGGATACAATGGTCCAGAGAATAGATTCATTCAATGTTTAGAGAATAGACTTACCTTATGTCGATTGTTACATTTGTAGATTTTTATTACTTTGATTGATGCACTATTGGGCACCTTTATTGTTCACCGGTCTACCTATCTACACACAGGGATCTCCTTCCATGTGGGGCATACCGTGCTCCAATAACAATATGTCTAGCTATCGTCACTTTATGTATTAGCACTAGACACTTTATATTTATTAGTCCCTGTGACTTTTATATTGTTCCCTACACATTACTGTTATACACAACACTTTTAGATGATATATTTACTATGTATTATATTATTATTGTTATATTGTTTTATCTATGATCTCATTGGTAGTGCTTTTGACAACCCACCAGGGGCAGTACCTTTTAATTAGCCTAGGCTATTTAAGCCCACACTGTGTTGCTGTTCACATCACCTGATGAAGGGGTTGTTACCCCGAAACGTTGTTTGATTTGATGATGTTTGGCTATTAATATAACATTATGTATAAACATTCTAAACTACATACCCAGTGATCTCTGTAATACCCCAATGCCATCCTGTATAACATTCTAACTAATACCCAGTGATTCTGTAATACCCACAATGCCATCCTGATAAACATTCTAACTACATTACCCAGTGAATCTGTAATACACCACAATGCCATCCTGTATAACATCTAACTACATTACTCAGCGATCTCTGTAATACCACAATGCCATCCATGTATAACATTTCTAACTACAGTACCCAGCGATCTCTGTAATACCCACAATGCCATCCTTGTATAACATTCTAACGACATTACCCAGCGATCTTCTGTAATACCCCACAATGCATCCTGTATAACATTTTAAGGACATTAGATCTGTTGATACTCAATATTTACCCAATAAAACACAGTAGTAAGAGGTTGGGGACCTTTTGCACGTGCAGATCTATTTGCACCTGTTATCTGCCATAGTGTGATTTAGTGTAAGGTGCGATACACACTGCACATTGTGTTGGATTGATACATAGTGTGATTTAGTGTAAGGTGCGATACACACTGCACATTGTGTTGGATTGATACCTAGTGTGATTTAGTGTAAGGTGCTATACACACTACACATTGTGTTGGATTGATACCATATTGTGATTTAGTGTAAGGTGCTATACACACTACATTGTGTGGATTGATACCATAGTGTGATTTAGTGTAAGGTGCTATACACACTGCACATTGTGTTGGATTGATACATAGTGTGATTTAGTGTAAGGTGCTATACACCTGCACATTGTGTTGGATTGATACCATAGTGTGATTTGTGTAGGTGCTATACACACTGCACATGTGTTGGATTGATACCATAGTGTGATTTAGTGTAAGGTGCTACACACGCACATGTGTTGGATTGATACCATAGTGTGGATTTAGGGTAAGGTGCTATACACATGCACATTGTGTTGGATTGATACCATAGTGTGATTGTGTAAGGTGATACACACTGCACATTGTGTTGGATTGATACCATAGTGTGATTTAGTGTAGGTGCTATACACACTGACACATGTGTTGGATTGATACCATAGTGTGTATTTAGTGTAAGGTGCTATACACACTGCACATTGTGTTGGATTGATAACATAGTGTGATTTAGTGTAAGGTGCGATACACACTGCACATTGTGTTGGATTGATACCATAGTGTGAATTAGTGTAAGGTGCTATACACACTGCACATTGTGTTGGATTGATACCATAGTGTGATTTAGTGTAAGGTGCTATACACACTGCACATTGTGTTGGATTGATACATGTGTGATTTAGTGTAAGGTGCTATACACACTGCACCTTGTGTTGGATTGATAACATAGTGTGATTTAGTGGTAAGGTGCTATACACACTGCACACTGTGTGGATTGATACCATAGTGTGATTTAGTGTAAGGTGCTATACAACTGCACTTGTGTTGGATTGATACCATAGTGTGATTTAGTGTAAGGTGCGATACACACTACACATTGTGTTGGATTGATACCATAGTGTGATTTAGTGTAAGATGTGATACACACTGCACATTGTGTTGGATTGATAACATAGTGTGATTTAGTGTAAGATGTGATACACACTGCACATTGTGTTGGATTGATAACATAGTGTGATTTAATGTAAGATGCGATACACACTGCACATTGTGTTGGATGATACCATAGTGTGATTTAGTGTAAGGTGCGATACACACTGCACATTGTGTTGGATTGATACATAGTGTGATTTAGTGTTAGGTGCTATCACACTGCAACATGTTGGATTGATACCATAGTGTGATTTAGTGTAAGGTGAGATACACACTGCACATTGTGTTGGATTGATACCATAGTGTGATTTAGTGTAAGATGCGATACACACTGCACATTGTGTTGGATTGATAACATAGTGTGATTTAGTGTAAGGTGGTATAACACTGCACATGTGTTGGATTGATACCATAGTGTGATTTAGTGTAAGGTTGGATATACACTGCACATTGTGTTGGATTGATACCATAGTGGTGATTTAGTGTAAGGTGCATACACTGCACATTGTGTTGGATTGATACCATAGTGTGATTTAGTGTAAGGTGTGTATGATACACACTGCACATTGTGTTGGATTGATACCATGTGTGATTTAGTGTAAGTGCTATACACACTGCACATTGTGTGGATTGATACCATAGTGTGATTAGTGTAAGGTGTATACACACTGCACGTGTTGGATTGATACCATAGTGTGATTTAGTGTAAGGTGTGATACACACTGCACATTGTGTTGGATTGATACCATAGTGTGATTTAGTGTAAGGTGCTATACACACTGCACATTGTGTTGGATTGATACATAGTGTGATTTAGTGTAAGGTGCGATACACACATGCACATGTGTTGGATTGATACCATAGTGTGATTTAGTGTAAGGTGGCATACACACTGCACATTGTGTGGATTGATACCATAGTGTGATTTAGTGTAAGGTGCTATCACACTGCACATTGTGTTGGATTGATCCATAGTGTGATTTAGTGTAAGGTGTATACACACTGCACATTGTGTTGGATTGAACATAGTGTATTTAGTTGTAAGGTGCAACACATGCAGCGATACACACTGCACATTGTGTTGGATTGATACCATAGTGTGATTTAGTGTAAGGTGCTATACACACTGCACATTGTGTTGGATTGATACCATAGTGTGATTTAGTGTAAGGTGCGATACACACTGCACATTGTGTTGGATTGATAACATAGTGTGATTTAGTGTAAGGTGCGATACACACTGCACATTATGTTGGATTGATACCATAGTGTGATTTAGTGTAAGGTGCAATACACACTGCACATTGTGTTGGATTGATACCATAGTGTGATTTAGTGTAAGGTGTGATACACACTGCACATTGTGTTGGATTGATAACATAGTGTTATTTAGTGTAAGGTGCTATACACGCTGCACATTGTGTTGGATTGATACCATAGTGTGATTTAGTGTAAGATGCGATACACACTGCACATTGTGTTGGATTGATAACATAGTGTGATTTAGTGTAAGGTGCTATACACACTGCACATTGTGTTGGATTGATACCATAGTGTGATTTAGTGTAAGATGCTATACACACTGCACATTGTGTTGGATTGATACCATAGTGTGATTTAGTGTAAGGTGCTATACACACTGCACATTGTGTTGGATTGATACCATAGTGTGATTTAGTGTAAGGTGTTATACACACTGCACATTGTGTTGGATTGATACCATAGTGTGATTTAGTGTAAGATGCTATACACACTGCACATTGTGTTGGATTAATAACAATGTATTGTCAGTTTATGGAGTTAAAGTCACGATAACTGGTTCGTTACCGGCTAGCATGACTTAAACACCCTATAAGCGCCGCATGTGGGAACTTGTTGGTCAGTTTCTAACATGTGTACGACCAATATTCCTCCCCCGTGTTGCCATGCTGCTTGTTGACCTTTATTTGGTTAAACATTGGGAATCCCAATTTCTTTTCTTCTGCTCCTGATGAAAGTCCATTGGCTGGAATTGTAATTTTATTAAATTTGTGAAACAGACTCACAGGAGCAGCTCACGTGGATTTAGTTACATTTTCGCACAAAAGTGATTTATTGAAATACCCAAATTATCTGGAAGGAAGGACAGGATACATTGTAACACCTTCCTTCAAACACTGACATTAAAGGGCCGGTCCAACCTTAAAACAATACCCTAAAACAGTCTGGCTGCACTTTACGGGCAATGTATTACAATTTGTGTGTGCGTGTGGGATGGTTATTATTTAGGGGGAAGACATTCCCTTTAACAAAAGAGACATGAGGACATTTCTGGTTTTACCGCAACAAAAATATAATTGTCCAACCTTAGGCAGTGTAATATAAATATAAATATATAAATCATATACAGACTTTCAGATTTCCCACAGAAAGGGGCCGATATACAAAATAATAACCTCTTGGCTAGAAAAGAAATTGTGTCTTCGGAAAAATGGGGTTTAACTTGGGTAAACTGGGGTTTAACTTGGGTAAACTGGGGTTTAACTTGGGTAAACTGGGGTTTAACTTGGGTAAACTGGGGTTTAACTTGGGTAAACTGGGGTTTAACTTGGGTGATGATGAAAATTTGAGGTGTTGAATCTGATGTTGGATTACCGGATTAAAGGAAAACTAAACTCATATTTTTACACTTCAAAAAAAAAAAAAAGTAAAACCCCACTCCAGTAAATGGCATTAAATTAAACAGAATCCCCTGCTGAACATAATTAAATCACATGCTCCTAATCCTGTAAATGGATTGGATAGTCTACTAGTGGGCGTGACCATCTGTAACAAATTTTTCCAGTAGAACTGAGCATGTGTAGTTAAAGAAAAAGTCAGTGACCAAACTGCGTGATGCTAGAATGCTGGGAAATAAAGCACAAACCCCATGTTAGCGACGTAAATTTCCTGGCAATAATAATGAGAGGTAGGACACAGATTACTTCTTTCATGTCAAGGCGATTTGCCTTCTGAGTCAGTGTTGTTCTGAGGCTTTAGTTTCCCTTTAAGTCTGATAAAAGCAAGAACATTAGTTTGTTTTTTTACTTTTGGGTCCAAATACCTATTTTTTTAATTAAAAGCCAATGATCTTGAGAGGCTGAAACCTGTATTTTCAGACAGTCTATTTTTTCTCCAGCTGTTGTAATGTTTAAGTTGTCTACAGAAAATATCCCATTCTGGAAGTCGCCTATTTTTGAAAACGATTTACAACTCGTCTTGTCATTGTCTTGAAATTTTTGTCGTCCCAACTCTACATATCCTGATTTTAATGTGTCACCTGGATGGTCGGTGGATCCGGTTATAATCTGGATCTTTCCAATATTAATGGTATTTTGGAAAACCATGGTAAAATTGCTGGATTCGTCGATGTCTTTCCCCCAAAAAAAATTGGGACCAGGAAAGCATAAATTTTCCGCTACAAACTCCATATACACGTTCATGTTTGTGTAACAAAGAGCCGGTGGACTGTCACCAAAATGTTCAATGACTTCCACAAACTCATTGTCTTTGAGTTTATTCTGCCGGCTTTGGAAAGAGGAAAAACTTCCCATGTGCTGGAAGAGAGACGGTTTGATCCTGATCATCTCTGGCTGAGCTTTGGAACGGTGGAAATGTTCTAGAAGCCAGTCGCAAGGCATTTCATCATAAAACAGAAGCAGAAACCGGGCCAGTTGGGGAAGATCTGCACTATGATAGAGTTTCCCAATATAGCCCAAGCTCGAAAATGTTATAGTGGTCCACTGAGACAGTTGTTGATCTAAACTCTTTCTGATGGCTGTGAGGAAGTTCTGAGTACACGAAACATCATCTTCTAGCATGAGGTAATAATAAGATATATTGGCACAAAAATTGACCAAAAAAGCATAATCCACATTTTGTTTTGATCTGAATTTTACTCTTTCTGGAGGATCATTGTAATTCCTTTTCAATCCATCCAATGGGGGATAATTCTTTGGAGATGTACTTATCACGATCAGACGTCCCACAAGGATATCAGCGCTGAATTGACCCTCAATCTCCTTGGCAGTTTTGAGGTTTAGATGCTCCTCATGGTTGGCCAAGTAGATGACCAAGATGACCTCTTCTAACTCTTCTTCACTCAAGTGACTGAAGATTGACTTGATTGTCTCCATCAAATAATCTTGTTTTTCTCTATGCACAGAGGATATCCCAATAGTCATGAATCCTTTAAAAGACATAAATATATTATAAACAAACATTTTTTTTGTGATTACCAGGTGTCCTTATTTGAAAGTTTCACTAGGAGGTTTAACTCTATGACAGTTGCAGTCATTGTGATAAAAGTAATAGGAGAAACATAAATATCACTAATATATATACTCGGTCGGTAGAACTTGTGTTGGTTTTTTACAATATTTGACTGACAAGGTATAACATCTGTTAGATACCCAAGACTTTCTTGATGGACTTCTGAAGAACTTGTTGATCAAAGAAATGTTCTACCTTAGTTTGTCCTCTTTATATTTGTAATTACCAGTTCAGGCTTATCTTCAAGATTGCATGTGAATAATATAGTTCATTAGCACTTTAAAACTATTAATAGACCTATAGCATTGATCTCAATACTTACTTCTGGAAGCAGGAGGGGATCCAATGAGATAATTGTACGGCACCCATAAATGACCCAGTGTATCATGTTTCACAGAGAAGTTTTGGGAGTAATATTGGTATGTTTCTTCTATTTCTTGGGAAACGTCTTTCTTCTGAAGAGACAAACAAAAATGTATTTTATAACATAGAAGCCAAAAAACCAAAGCAATAAAAATATGTACCAGAATAAGTCGTAGGAAGCCTCTATGCTATATACAGGGATGTTAATACACAGTGAAGTTAGATTGGTTTGGGGGTAGAATTGGAGGGGGAGGATAAAGGAGTTTAGAGATGGACTTTCCCATGCCAGTGCCCCCCACCCCAAATAAGTATATTACAGCCAGAGGGAGACCCCCAAAACTCTAAGGCAGATTCCAAATCAAGGCTAAACCAAGGCCATGTTCTGCCGTCTGTCTCAGTCTCCACAGGACCTGTCTGGATTCTCTGCGAGTTTTTCAGCAATTTTTAAAACTTTCTTCTAGTTACCTGTAAAGATTCCGGAGATTCTAGACAGTCATTGTCCGGACTGGTTCTTTTCAAAGTCAGCAGTACACAGACTAAAAAGGTGAAGCCAAAAGAGATTTGTGCAAAGTGCCAGATTCTCATTTTTTACAAAGAGATGTTTTATCAACAGAAAATCCAGATACCTGAAAGAAAAAGGAACAAATCACAATTTGTTGTTCAGCAATGTCCTCCACCAGCTGGTGTAATACTATAGGGTACCTATTCTATAGGTTAGCCATTCCTCTAATGAACCACCATCTGGTATAATACTATAGGGTACCTATTCTATAGGTTAGCCATTCCTCTAATGAACCACCACCTGGTGTAATACTATAGGGTACCTATTCTATAGGTTAGCCATTCCTCTAATGAACCATCATCTGGTGTAATTCTATAGGGAACCTATACTATAGGTGAACCATTCCCCCAATGAACCACCATCTGGTATAATACTATAGGGTACCTATACTATGGGTTAGCCGTTCCTCTAATGAACCACCACCTGGTGTAATACTATAGGGTACATATACTATAGATTAACCATTCCTTTAATGAACCATCATCTGGTGTAATTCTATAGGGTACATATACTATAGGTTAATCATCCCTCTAATGAACCATCATCTGGTGTAATACTATAGGGTACATATACTATAGGTTAATCATCCCTCTAATGAACCATCATCTGGTGTAATACTATAGGGTACATATACTATAGGTTAACCATTCCTCTAACGAACCACCATCTGCTGTAATACTATAGGGTACATATACTATAGGTTAACCATCCCTCTAATGAACCCCCATCTGGTGTAATACTATAGGGTACATATACTATAGGTTAATCATCCCTCTAATGAACCACCATCTGGTGTAATACTATAGGGTACATATACTATAGGTTAACCATCCCTCTAATGAACCACCATCTGGTGTAATACTATAGGGTACATATACTATAGGTTAACCATCCCCCTAATGACCTAGCAGCCAGTATTATACTATAAGTTACCCATCTATACTATAAGGTAACTGTCCCCCCAAACGACCCATCAGCCTGTTATTAATGCAGCAATTAGAGCTCTGAATACAACAGGGAAATGCGACTTCCACATACAATGAATTATTCAGTTCTTAACAGTTCTCAATGTTCATCGGTTCCATTGTTAATTCTGATTTCTGTTTTTTAATTGTATCTCGTTAACGTTCATTTCCACCTTCACTCCCTAGGTCATAACTTCCCCCTCTTCTGATTAAATAAGCCAATAAACTGCAATATAAACGTTCTCAACTCCCTTACTGAACCTTCACCGCCTGGTTTATTGCTTCTCTATACAGCATTCCCTTTACTTCTCCGTCTCTCTCTCATTTCATTCATTTGGCCAAATTCCTGTTATTTCTATTTCTTCTTCCGTTTTCTTCTTCCGCTTTTTTGGACCGTATCTCCTCCCACAGTTTTTGAGCTAGAGACATGAAATTCGGTACAGACGTGCGGGGCATATAGGAGAAGTGTGCTATCTTCTAGCTAAGGAATCCGCGGAAGCGTTACGGCGTTATCGGCGAATTTCCCATAGACTATAATGGTAACAATCCTCAAATGTGGATACTTCAAAACAGTTTCATGGTCATAAATACAAATGGTGATACCCCCAACCCCCCACACAGACCCAGGTACACCCACCTACTGACCTACCTTTCCATTCCCATGGAAGCAACATTTAAAGGGTAACTAAAGTCAAAAAATAATTTTGATCAATCACCAATAAAAGTTAGTTTTATGGTAATACATGCAAAAACACATACCCCCAACCTCACACAGGTACACCCACCTACTGACCTACCCTTCTATTCCCCTGGAAGCCATACTTAAAGAGTAACTATGGTCAAAAAAGAATTTTGATCAATTATTAATAAAAATGAGTTATATGGTCATACATGCAAAAACATATACCCCCAACCTCACACACACCTACTGACCTACCCTTTATTTCTTTGGCAGCCATACTTAAAGGGTAAATAAAGTTAAAAAAAAACTAGAAACTAGAAACTTTAGATTTTTCCTCAATAAAAGATTTTATGGTTGTAAACACAAAACACACACCTACTAATCTACTTATCCATTACTGTGGCAGCCATACTTAAAGGGTAACTAAAGTCAAATTTTTTTTTTGACCAATCATCAAAAAAGTTTGTTTTTTTAACCCCCAACCAGACCCAGGTACACACACCTACTAATCTACTTATCCATTACTGTGGCAGCCATACTTAAAGGGTAACTAAAGTAAAAAAAAACTAATTTAGATTTATTCTCAATAAAAGATAGTTTTATGGTTGTAAACACAAAAAAGACATACCCCCTCAACTAGACCCAGGTACACACACCTACTGATCTACTTATCCATTACTGTGGCAGCCATACTTAAAGGGTAACTAAAGTCAAAAAAGCAAATTTTGATCAATAATCAAAAGTGTTTGTTTTATTAACCCCCAATGTGATACAGGTAAACACACCCACTGACCTATCCCTCCATTACTGTGGCAGCCATATTTAAAGGGTAACTAAAGTAAAAAAAAACAACTAATTTTGACCAATCATCAAAAAAGTTTGTTTTTTTAACCCCCAACCCGACACAGGTACACACACCTACTGATCTACTTATCCATTACTGTGGCAGCCATACCTAAAGGGTAACTAAAGTAAAAAAACCTCATTTTGATCAATAATCAAAAGTTTGTTTTTTTAACTTCCAACCTGATCCAGGTACACACACCTCCACCCTTCCATTTCCATGGCAGCCATATTTAAAGGGTATCTATAGTAAAAAAAAAAACATTTTCACCAATCATCAAAAAAGTTAGTATTTTATCCCCCAACCTGACACGAGTACACACACCAACTGACCTACCTTTAATGCATGTGACATATTTAAAGGGTAAGTAAAAAACAACAATGTCCTCATCATTGGCATTATCGAGTTTTAAAATCTGCAGCACAAACACACAAATTCCCTTCCAAAATGCGACAAATTCAAAGTTTATACTTGAACTTTCCCTTTCTAATTTATTTTGCGGTTCCTGCCCTTGTTTGTCTCTTTCTAGCTGGCTGACTGGAAATTGGATAACAGCCACTAACCATCCAATGTTACACAATTTACAGTTAAATATTGAATCTTTTGTAATGTTAAACTCTCACACTGCCTCTGCTAATGGAAAAAGCTAAAGAAAGGAATAATGTGTTTTACTATAGGTTACCCATCCCCTAATGTAAATCAACTGGTGTAATACTATAGGTTAC
>JAACNH010002606.1:0-37399 GCA_019447015.1 Hymenochirus boettgeri
TTTCATTACATACTGGTAGCCATGGACATTGCATTAAATACTGGTAGGCATGGGCATTTCATTACATACTGGTAGCCATGGACATTGCATTAAATACTGGTAGAAATGAATGCCCGGCATACCCAGTATTTAATGCAATGTCCATGGCTACTAGTGTGTAAATGAAATGTCCATGGCTACAGTATTTAATGCATGTCCATGGCTACAGTGTGTAATGAGAATGCACATGGCTACCAGTATATCTGTTGTATTCAATTAGATCAACTGGACTTGAAATGTAGTTCTTGAAGACGTTCGCTAGTTCTCCGACTGGCTTTCTCAATTCAGATGACTTGACTACAGAATCTGTGCAATTATGTACACCTGGAAAATCCAATAGCATATCACAGCCAGGTGTTAAGGGTGTGTTAGATAGTGGCTAAGAGGGGTTATAGGAACGCCCAGAGTAAGGTGTTAAAACAGCATGTACTGCAGCAGACAGTTGGTGTCGAACCCCCCCACCTCTATAGGCTTGGTTTTCTTTATTTCACATAAATGGCCTCCTTAACACCTCTCTTGAACCAGTCACGTTCCTCGCCAGTATGTTAACATTACAATCTTCAAAGGTATGTCTTTTATCCTTAAGATGCAGATACAGGCGAGTCCTGACCCGAGGAATTGGCCTCTTCTGTGTGGGCCATACGTTGATGCAGTTGTGTTGGTCTCCCCCACATACAAATCAGAGCATTCTTCACTGCACTGCACCGCATATATGATGTCGCTTTTCTTGTGTTTGGTATTGGGTCTTGGATGTAACAATGCTGCCTCAGTGTGTTGTTCGGTTTAAAGCAGACAGGGATACGATGTCGCTTTAAAACCGAACAACACACGAGGCAGCAATGGTACATCCAAAAGACCCAAACAAAACACAAGAAAAACGACTCATCATAATGCGGTGCAGTGCAGTGAAGAATGCTTGATTGTGTATGTGGGGGGGAGACCAAACAGCAACTGCATCAACGTATGGCCCAGCACAGAAGAGCCAATTCCTCGGGTCAGGACTCAGCCGTGTACTGCATCTTAGGATAAAAGACATACCTTTGAAGATTGTAATGTTACATACTGGCGAAGAAGGAACGGACTGGTTCAAGAGAGGTGTTAAGGAGGCCATTTAGTGAAAATAAAGAAACCAAGCCTAAATAGAGGTGGGGGGGGTTCGACACCAACTGTCTGCCATGTACAATGCTGTTAACACCTTACTCTGGGCGTTCCTATAACACCTCTTAGCCACTATCTAATCACACCCTTAACACCTGGCTGTGATATGCTAATGGGATTTTCCAGGGTACATAATTGCCACGATTCTTGTACAAGTCATTCTGAATTGAGAAAGCCAGTCGGATGACTAGCGAACGTTCAAGAACTACATTTCAAGTCCAGTTGATCTAATTGAATACAACAGATACCATGACCTGGATGAATGAGAACCTTCACAAGCATGGCTACCAGTATTTAATGCAATGTCCATGGCTACTAGTATGTAATGAAATGCCAGGCTACCAGTATTTAATGCAATTCCATGGCTACAAGTGTGTAATGAATGCCATGCATACCAGTATTAATGCAATGTCCATGGCTACTAGTGTGTAATGAAATGCCCATGGCTACGATGTAGTTAATGCAATGTCCATGGCTACTAGTGGTGGAATGAATGCCCATGGCTACCAGTATTTAATGCAAGTCCATGGCTACTAGGTGTAATGAATGCCATGGATAGTATTAATGCAAGTCCATGGCTACTAGGTGTAATGAAATGTCCATGGTACCAGTATTTAATGCAATGTCAATGGCTACTATGTGTAATGAAATGCCCATGGCTACCAGTATTTAATGCAATGTCCATGGCTACTAGTGTAATGAAATTCCCATGGCTAACAGTATTTAATGCAATGTCCATGGCTACTAGTGTGTAATGAAATGCCCATGGCTACCAGTATTTAATGCAATGTCCATGGCTACCAGTATGTTAATGAAATGCCATGCCTACCAGTATTTAAAGCAATGTTCCATGGCTACCAGTATGTAATGAAATGGCCATGCCTACCAGTATTAATGCAATGTCCATGGCTACAAGTGTGTAATGAAATGCCATGGCTACCAGTATTTAATGCAATGTCCATGGCTACTAGTGTGTAGGAAATGTCCAGGCTACCAGTATTTATGCAATGTCCATGGCTACTAGTGTGTAATGAAATGCCCATGGCTAACAGTATTTAAGCAATGTCATGGTACAGTGTGAATGAAATGGCCATGGTACCAGTATTTAATGCAATGGCCATGGCTACTAGTGTGTAATGAAAGCACATGGTACCAGTATTTTAATGCAATGTCATGGCTACTTGTGTGTAAGAAATGCCCATGGCTACCAGTTATTTAATGCAATGCCATGGCTACTAGTGTGTAATGAAATGCCCATGGCACCAGTATTTAATGCAATGTCCATGGCTATTAGTGTGTATATGAAATGCCCATGGCTACCAGAGGATTTAAGCAAGTCCAGGCTAATCGTGTGTAATGAAATGTCCATGGCTACCAGTATTTAAGCAATGGCCATGGCTACTAGTGTGAATGAATGCCCATGGCTACCAGTATTTATGCAATGTCCATCAGCTTTTTCAGTTTAATTGAAGAATGGGAGGTAAAGGGAATGTCTTACCTCCCATTCTTCAATTAAAACAGCCAGGAGCAGGCAGCAAACAGAGTAACTTACCCAGCGACTCCAACTACGACATTCTCTAACAGGTCCTGATAGAGCAGTTGTGTCGGGACCTGTTTACGCAGCCAGGCTGGATCGATAACGGTGGGTAAGTTCTGTTTGCTTCTGGCTGTTTAATTGAAGAATGGGAGTTAAGACATTGCTCCTTTACCTCTGTTATTCAATTAACTGTAAAAAAATCTAAGGCACTTTGTAAGGAGAGATGCCATTTAAAGTCTAAAATGTATTCTGATTTTATTTTTACTCCAAAAACCCAAACGGGTTGTATAAGAGGCAGGCAACCAATCTAGTTAAAAGCAGTTAAAATTTATTTCGGAACATTAGTAAAAACACATAGTAACAGCAGCTACAACTTGATACAAAAATCACACAGGGTCATGGGGGGTGTTCCAGCCATATGCCTTATAAAGCTAAAACATTAACCCCTTAAGTTATCCCCATTTGAATAGCCACACCCATAAAAACATGTTAAACCATGTGACACTATATGTACATACATTCAAAGTAAATGATACCCAACATTGTTTTCATATGGAAAGAGTGGTGAACATTATTGAAGGTAAATAGGAACAATATTATATAACTAGACATTAAGCCCGCTACAATAACGGGCGCTAGAAGCACGAGTGCCCCCTAGTGTCCCAGGCCAGAGTACCCTCTTAGTGTCCCATGGCCAGAGTCCCCCCTCGTCCAAGGAGGGGCCCCCTCTGTCCCAAATCAGAGGCCTCCCTCTGTCCCAAATTAGACATTAGACCGATCATGCAAGAACCGCCTGTCTGTGACATGAAGAATGGGAAAGGTGGTTCTGCCAAGATCAAATTAATATTGCAGGAGTGCTTGGTTGGATAAGTAAAATCGGATATATGATAGCTACCTTAATCCTATACAGATTAACATGCAAGGTTCATATTATTAGTATTAATCCACAACAAGTTTAACTAACCTATGGGGTTAGGACTTGGGAGCACAGGATACTGATTGAATAACATGGTAGGGAGATGTGTGGATAGAGGAGCTAAAAGCTCCACACAGAGTATAAAATGAAATAGAGCCTTCTTATAACAGAAGGTACCTCATAGAATCAGTGTATATAATAGCATTGCCTTATATCAACATTATAAATATATATTGGGGGGACATGCAAAGTATTATTTATTGCCTGTGACAAACGGTGTCTAGATATAATACAGCCCAATGGTATAAAGCAGGCGTGTTTAACTTGTGACCTTTTACGTGTTTGAAAACCACAATTCCCAGCATTCTCTGTTTGCAGTAAGTTTTTTCTTAATATCCTGTAGCTAAGGCCATCTGTCTATATCTAATACAGCCTAAGCTTGTGACCTTTCACATGTTTTGAAAACTACAAATCCAGCATTCTCTGCTTTGCAGTTCGTGTGTCTTCTTAATGAACTTTTCACATGTTTAAAAACACAAATCCCAGCATTCACTAACTGCCCAGAATTCTGGAAAACTTAGTTTTCATACATCCTGGAATAAAGACATTAACTGACGTAAAGACATTAAAGCCCACAGTCATGCTTTAGCGCTTCTACCCAAGGGTTTGAACATGCAAGTGATTCATCTGCCCTTCCATACATCCATAGCTATTAGACTATTGGATTAGGGAAGCATTATATGGGTCGATTGGGTGGCGCAACGTTAATGCCCGCTTTGCGGTCGGCAGGTGCGAGTACCAGAAGAGGCACCGAGCAGCCGTTCAAAGTAATTACCAGAGGTTGCCGTGCTCTTTACACGTAAGTATAAACACCAACTAATAGCTGGTGGATAAATACTTATTTGCGGGTGAGATTCACCCAAAATCACACAGCCTCTGGTAAATCCCATACAGGAGATTTGCCCAGAGAGCTTGTGCCTCTGGGTGAATCTCCCTGTTAGAGTCATAAACTAACCAATTTGCACTTCCAAATACCACCTACCTGGCAGTTTATAATCTATAAAGTGTAAAGGTTCGTACACTTGCAATAGCGTGCCGAAGCTGACGTGTGCGAGCGGCCGATTCGGATTATATTTGTGCCGTGTATCGCAGCAGAACGGCCATTTTTAGCCGAATCAAAGTGCCCATACAGGCACGATTATCGGCCGTTATACACATCAGCGTCACTGGTTGGCACCCTCTGGGTAAACACCAGTAACAAACCAATAGTGCCACGATTAGTCGGCTGGAAATATTGTGGATGGTGTGGGGCAGCCAGAACGACGAGTTCGGGTAGTCAGTATCAGACAAATGGGTCAGTAGTAAATTACGGCCAATCATGCAGTTCCCTATGGGACCCATGACAGTCTGTCACATGCACTGCTGGCTGCAGCCATGTTACTGTGACAACAGTCATCTGTCCTGGCAGGGCTCTCACACAAAGCAGATGCTCAGTTGGGACACAGTATATATGTTATCCAGACAAAATGGTATTAACCTGCAGATCTGAACACAGATCCAGGCAATCCTGCCCCAATGTTCAATTCATCTGAACAGCCCATTGGACACCTGAGACCCTATACAGGATCCAGAATAACATGCTAGGTTCATACTTATTGGTAATACCACCGCAAGTTCCAGATTTACCGTATCTATGGGTTGGAAACACAGGATTCTGATTAGCTGACAAGTTATGGAGAGGTTTGGACTAAAGTGCTAAAAGCTCTCCACAGTGTATAAATCAAGTAGAGCCTTCTTATAACTAAAGGTTACCTGAAAGCCTCATGTTTAAGCAAGTCCAGCACACAATGAAAACTACTACAGGTAAATCACTCCCAAAACCCTAAACGGTAATAGTTGAATCTGAAATATATAGTCTAACCTGAAATCCTGCACAATGTCCTGTTTCCCTTTCTGCTTCCTGGTTCTTCCAGTTAGCAACTGTCAGTTATGGATTTGACAGTTGACATCACAGCCAATTACTGAATGTTAATCCCCTATCTGCCTCTTCTGAGCATGCCCAGGCTCAGTACCTGCTCAGTACAGGTTTCTAAATTGCTCAGTTTCCATGAGGCATCCAAAAGCATAGCAGGCATACAGTACATGAATTCATAGGACAAAGTATGATATCAACATATTTAAAGAGGCCATTTTTTCTAAAGATGTTCTTATAAGGGTGGATTTGTCCTTTAATGTATTAATTTTGGGGTAAAAACTGCCCATTCTCATGAATGCTGGGTAGTTTCAGAGACATGCAAAGTCATTTAATCATAAACAGACACTTCCTGTCTAGCAAACAGAAACTGGGTGTCTCATTACTTTCTATGGGGAGGGGAGGGGGAGTAAATGTGAGAGTGAAGAATGTTCTAATTGGCTAAGACTGTCACGTGTTTTACGAACAGCACATAACTGGGTGTAATCAGGAACTTCCTTACACTTCCTGTCTTTTCATGAGACAGTGCCTAAGAGAATTTTTTGATATGCTAACAGTGGAAGATCAGAACCTCTAATTGGATGTTAGTAAAATTCCACTTCCTTTGTGTCTACATGGAGACCCTGTAAAAATCCGGGAGGTGTGTCTTAACTATCATTTTGAGTTTCCATTCAAACTTAGGGGTGTCCAGTAAAGTAAGTTTTAGTTTATTAATTGTATATAAATTGTTTTGTAATTCAGTAGTAGGTAGTAGTACTACTTTGTATAGTGTTATTTCTTATGGTGATTTTAATTAAATAGTGTAATTACACAATATACTATGGATCTTTCCTATATTTATAATGCTATATACCCCAACTAGTTAGTTGTTCCTAAAAACTCAATGCAATCTCCGTAAAAATATAAATTTATTTATATAATAATAAGGGAAGGGATAAGGGATATATATATAGAGGGAAGGTGTTGAAATTTGCAGACAGGCAGTAATCAGATCCAACCATCAAAAATATCCCATAGAATTCTTGATGAAATGTGCTATTTACATTAGAAAATAATATACTTTAAATTCGAGGAACAATTCTACAATCAGGTGGCACGGAACCGCTATGGGATCAAATGTGGGACCGGCTTTCGCAAATTTATTTATGGAAGACTTTGAAATACGATTTATTATCCCCTCTTTAAGAGAAGTTATTGATCTTTAAGAGATATATTGATGATCTGTTTGTTTTGTGGGGGGAGGAAAATATGGAAGAATGTAATGAGTTTGTACAATTTTTGAACCAACAAGATTCTAAAGTTTAAGCTCCACTATGACAGCTAGCACTGAATATGTTGAATTTCTAGATTTAAAATTTACAAGGAGGGTGAGAGATTGGGACATGTTTGTATGCCAAACCCACGGATAAGAATACCATTCTTCATTCTACCAGGATCCTCCCACACCAAAAACGTGGGGTTATTTTATTCCCAATTTTTACGAGTGTTATTTAATAATACTAACCCAAACAAGCTATGGAACTTGAGAATATGGCCCATAAATTTGGAGCAAAGGGGCTATAATCAAAATAATTGGAACAAAAAAATCGAGCAATACTATATGCAAAAACAGGCTCTCTAATAACAAACTAAGGCAGAACCCATTTGCCAATCGAAAAAATCCCTTATACTTTACAATTCTCTGCACAGTGTCCAGGTCAAATGTCTGTAAGGAAGCACTGGAACATTCTTACCAGTGACAAAACCCTCCATTTGCAGAATACTAGTCCGGTCTTGCTTTAAGAGGGGAAGGAACCTTAGAATCTCTGGTAAGAACTGGCCCACAAACAAACAAAAAAAAGTGAAGCTAATAGTACCTGTGCTGCCCACTAAAAAAATGGGATGCTACAGATGCCTGTGCTGCACAGGTGTAAAGCTATGCTCACGGACCAGATTTTCCACACCCACAGACGGGTCGTAGATACAAACATCAGACAAGAGGCTGTCTTGTCTTAGTGTGGATGTCATTATATTATAACATGCCCCTGTGGCTTATATTACGTTGGCAAGACATCCACAACGCCCGTGAGCGGCTGGAAACCATAGAGCATCTATTAGGCTGCACTGTTGGAGGATGTATCTGGTCCTCGAGAGATTCTAAATTGGTGAACTCTCGGTGGCACGCATTTTTAGGGAGGAAAAATCCTTGGCACCCTTAAATGGATGGCCACGATCAAATAACCAATATACTGACACGAAAATACGGGCAAAAAAATTATTGCAGAAGAGGTTGTGTGGATTAAGACTCTGGATTACACTTAAACCCGGGCCTTAAGAACAAGTTATATTTCATGCTTTTTATAATGTTTCACATATTTAAAACTTTGGTACTAGATACCATTTAGCGAAATTGGGAATAGGTGGTTCTGGTGTTGACAACAGTCTGTTACATTATAAAATCTATTGATACACTTGCAAAATCCTTGATACATGTTATTAAGTATGGATACATTGTGGATATATTAGTCATATTAACCTCCTTGCCTCTCTGTGATCTGTGAAGTTTAGCCTATGTACCTAACAATGTTTATGGAATATTTGTTTATTAATATTTGTTACCTGATGAACATCCAACAGTTATTACTCTATATTATTACTAATATTATTATCTATGTATCACTAAGTGGTAGGGATTAGGTTTAAAAGCACAGTTTTAACTATTGATCTTAAATGTATATTATATGTTTTAACTAGCATTATTGTCTATAGACACACCCTTTTAGGTGATTTTATAGCTATTTAATATTTAATATTTATGGTTACACTCATACTCTATGATAGCCTTTGTGGGACTATCTAACACGTAAGGGTTAATAGTGCATGTTAGTTGGGAGTGTGTCATTATGACGAGGGGAGGACACCTGTTATAGGGAAGTTGTTTGCAGTGAATCACATCCTTATGACGGCTACTGGATAGCTGAAACGCGTGTGAGATGTGTAATAAACTACTTTATCTTTTTTCACCAAGACCGCTGAGTGCTCTGGTTATCTATTCTCTATAATCTATATAAAAACTGTTATAGAGTTATAGGTGTAGTATACAGGATTGATATAAATTATAATTTAGGGGTGCGGATAACCCCATATATGGGTTTAGCAGGTCATTCCCCTGTTTTGGATGTGGTGGCAGCAAGCATAAAGTGGTGAGCTAAGCCTAAGTTTGTTGGTGGATTGGTGGTAAGATTAAAGTGGATTGTTGGTGAATTGATTGGTATTGATGGTGGATTGGTTTGTAGATTGTGGTGGGATTAGTTGGTGGAATGATGGTAGTGTTGGGGCTTAAAGGTAAATTGATTGGTATAAATGTTGGTAGATTTTTGGCGTATTAGTTGGTAGATTGATGGGGATTGGTTGGGTTGGTTGATTGATAATAGATGTTGGTGGATTGGTAGATTGGGTGTGGCTTGCTGTTGGATTGATGGTAGATTGTTTGTTGATCGTGTGGTGAGTGAGGTGGTGATTTGTTTGTTGTGGATTGAATGTAGATTGTGGTGGATTGGTGATAGATGATGTAGATGATTGGTGCATTGATGAGATTGTTGGTAGATTGATGGTAGATTGTTGTGGTGGTTGATGGAGATTCTTTGATGGATTGATGTGATTGTGGTGGATTGATGGTAGATTCTGATGGATTGATGGTAGATTGTGGTGGATTGTGGTGATTGACGATAGATTGTTATGGTAGATTTGTTGGTGGATTGATTGGTAGATTGTTGATGGATTGTTGGTGGATGAGTGGTAGATTGTTGGTGGATGGTTGGTAAATTGTAGGTGATTGTTGGTGGATTGATTGGTAGATGATGTGGTGTATTTGTGTTGGTAACTGTAGTTGTTGGTGGATGGTTGGAATTGTTGGTGGATTGGTTGGTAGTTGATGGTGGATTGTTGGTGGATTGATTCGTAGATTGTGGTGGATTGGTTGATGGATTGATTGGTAATTTGTCTGTGGATTGGTAGAAAAAATTTTGGTTGATGGATGGTAGATTGTTGGTGTTAGATTGATGGTAGATTTGATGGTGATTTAGTATCAAACCGTAACTTGCAACACTCGTTTGCAAAAACTCACCAGCTTTTATTTTAAACTGACCAATAACCCCTAAACAACGTCCACTGGAAGACAGTTCCATAGCTTTACCGTTCTCACAGTGAAAACCCTTCCCAACTTGAACGCCTAATGAGGGATGGTCTCGTGTCCTTGTCAGTTCATTGGTGAACAATGCCCCAGATAGTTTTATTGTATGGCCCGTTAATGTATTTATACCAGTAATCATATTCCAAGCAAGCGCCTTTTCTCCAGCGTACATAATTTGTAAACTTTTCCAGTTCTTCTATATTCAAGCTCCCCAATCCCCTTATTAATTTACTTGCCCTTCTCTGAACCTTTCCATTTCAAAGATGCTTTTGTACACAGGATTCCAAATTTGCACTGCATATTCCAAAATTAGCTTACCAATGCTTGTAAAGAGGGAGAATAACATTTTCCTCCCTTGAATCCATACCTCTCTTTATACAAGACAATCCATGCTGGCTTGCTGTTGCCACCTGGCCCTGCTGCTACCTTTAAGTTTGTTCACACCAAAACTCCAAGATCCCTTCAACAGGGATTCACTTAACACAGAGACAAGTTATAGTATAATTAGCACAAGGATTTTTAGTCCAAAATGCATCACCTTCCATTTATCAACATTGAATTTATCTGCCACTCAGCAGCCAAATGTGACAATCTATCTAGATCCCCCTGCAACGATTGCACATCCTCTGAAGTTTTAAATGGTCGACAATTGTGTGTCGTCAGCAAACACAGAAACCTTGCTGACAATACCCACTTCCAAATCATTAATAAATAGATTAAATAGAAGCGGCCAACACAGAAACCTGTGGCACCCCACTAGCAATTTAGTCCTAATGATGAAGCCCCATTAACAACTACTCTCTGCATCCTATTCATTATATTGGTTGGTGGATTGATTGGTAGATTGTTGGTGGACACTTTGGAGATTAATGGTGGATTATTAATAGTTTGTTGGTGGATTGATGGTAGATTGTTGGTGGATTATTGTGGATTGATTGGTAGACTGATGGTGCCTTAGTGGTAGACTAATGAGAGATTGTTGGTGGATTGATGGTAGATGGTTGGTGGATTAGTTGGTTAATGTTGGTGGATTGGTTGGTAGATTGGTGGTAGATTGTTGGTGTGATTGTTGGTGGATTGGTTATTAGATTGGTGGTAGATTGTTGGTGGATTGTGAACAACCTTCCTGTCTATGACGCTTACACCTATCAGTTACTGGAAAACAAACTCCAAGTAACCGTCAGGTCGATAAAAACAGAACAGACAGGGGGGGTTAGTGTACAAAACTAATATATCACACAATATTGCTTAATATTCTATATACTTGCTGCCACCACCTTCTTAAAATAGGGGAAGGACCTACTAAATATATCTATGAGGTTATCCACACCCCCTTAAACTATCACATCTGCAAGAAAAAAAGTTATCCCACCTATACAGTTGTGTGGTGTATATATATATATATATTCTATATAATATATATATAATATATATACATACAATACTCGTTAGAGTAGCTTAACTCACAGACATTTTGGTAATAATCAGATAAGACAATTATCCATAATGATTTTATATCATTTATTAAAAGTTGACAAAAGAGTACATAAAAATATACAGAAAAACTAATTAACTTACTGAACATTAACGGCAACACACAGGTGAGGTAAAGAAGGGGTAGATAATACGAATGATGACTTAATATATATGGCATCTGAAAAGTCGTGAGCCAAGTCAAAGATACTTGTAAATCCAATGGTGGAAAAAGAGTGACAAGGTCCCAATGTCCAAAGTCTCTGATGGTAATCCAATATATGGTGCGTCCGATTGATTATATTTTCCTTAAGATGTTATAACGAAACTCTTGAGCTGAAACCATGATCCAATTTATCCCTTTTCCTGAAACTGGGAAGCTCCACCTCCAGTTTCTGGATTTTGAAGAGGCACTTCATGAGAACCCAAAAAACAGAGTTTTTACTTAAAGGGGAACTGTGGTCAAAAAGGACTTTAGTAAATTTACATAATTGCTCTCCTGCAATTTTTTTCATTATTGTCATGTTCTTTGCATAGTTTTGAAGATATTTACATTTTGTTTGTGTGTGATATGGCAGCAGCCTCACCCAGGTTCAATCTGCCTGTGTCTCCTCCTCTCACTTGCCGCCCTCTCTGCAAGCCCCCCTTGTCTCCCACTCATGGGCCCCCCCTCATGGGCCACAATGAACCCTCTGTTTGCAGGCCCCCTTTGGCCATGTGACCCCGCCGAGTCGCAGGTACATTGGCCCGGCCCACTGTGGGGGCTTTGGCCCCGCACCACTTGTGGGTGCTGTGGCCGCGCCACTGTGGTCCCATGGCCCTGCTACTCATGGGTCCCGTGGCCCCACCCACCACGGTCCTGTGGCCCCTACCATTTGTGGGTGCCGTGGGACACTCAGACCCCCCCCTTACAGAAAACTGTGTGGAACAGCCTTTTCAGGCAGAGTGAGACCTTTGCCTGAAGGCTATTTTCCCATAGTGAGAGAGTAGAGCTAAAGATTCCCTTACCTTCTCTGTGGGGATCTTTCACACAGCAGGGAGGGGGAGGGACTTCCTGTTCCTGTCCTGTCACTGAGGTCGGAGGCTGTGCTCACCGGTGGCGAGGTGGAGGAGCAGAAGGAGGAAAGGAATGTCACATGACAGCCTCCCACCCATTAACTTTCTGGTCAGTAATTCTTTATATCTGGGCTGTGGAAAACGTAGAGAGAGGTGGTTGATGGCTTGTTTTAAAGGTAGGAAACTGGCCTTATGGGAGACCACAGTTCCCCTTTAAACTTTATTTTCTCTTTGTGTGTGAGTACAAGGGAGGTAAGATATGTACTAGATATTGTTGTTTCATACAGTGAGTATAGCAGTAATAGATGATTCATAAAGATCAATTACAGCTTATTAAAGTAATATTACTATTCCCTGGTTTACCTTATTTACAAACCCAGTTTCAAAATGAAAAGGCCATTCATAAACAGATTTTTACATAAGGTATGTCTATTATTAAAGACAATTTTCGAAAAATTTAAATAAAGATTTTACAAAAACTGTTCTACATTGTCTGTTTCTACAAATATATTTAGACACATAGTTAAATATGAAACAGAACATGTTAAACTAAACATTTAACTAATACTGCCCTGTTCAAAGAATAAACTGCTCATTTTCTGTAGTTTAAAGTTTTGCCCTGAGTAGCTTGTTCCAGGGGTTCATATGTGATGGAACGTTGATTTACCATGAGAAAGCCGGAAGTCTCTTAAAATTCTAATTCAAATTTCCTACATCTGCGCTTAAAAATCTATTTTATATAATTTCAGTACAAAGTAGACCATTAATGTGTGTTACATTGTACTTACCATGCGTACCAGTAATTTTTATTTCCTGGACTGCTATGGCAGTGGTGTCTAATGGGTTAACCCTCCATACACCCAATATGGACAAGAAATATGCAAGTAATAAAAAGACCACGGACATAGCCGAGTCCAGGACCTGAAAATGATGCTGGTAAATATGATGAATTTCAGTTTTCCTAGTCCTTTATGGCAGTGGTCACTAATGGGTTATATCCAACTTATAAAAACAGAATAACAGGAGATTGCTACATAATATATATTTATTAAAGGACATGTCCACCCAAACTAAAGTTTCTCCTACTGTGTATTATTAAAAGGTCCTTACCTTTGTCCTGCACAGCCTGATGAAAGTCCAGAAGAATGAAGAGTAGGAGCCTTTCTGTGTGTAATCCGTACCTGCTTACTCCTGCCCACCCTATGAGATGGTCCGGCATGTGCAGTGGAGTTCTCCCCTCCCTCTGGATCCCTGGTCGGCTGCATCGATCTATGAAGAAAAAAAAATGGTATAAGGGAAGGCAACCCCCCAGCCCTAAGTGCTAGGTCTTCACTATCAACGCACAGCAGTGCATGCAGGAATTGTAATGTGCTGCTGTGTGTGTATACTCCGATGCTGCATTCCAGGTCAATCATGTTATGGGCACGCCATGCGGTCCGTCCCGAAAAGTTGTGCACGCAAACCAATAATGTCCGGATATATAGTGGGAAACTACCCGTAGTATTACCGATGGCAACGCAACCGGAAGCAAAATGCACCCAGTAGTGGGACCCAGCCTAAAGCTATGTTTAAAGTTTTTTCCTGTATTTGTAATTAGTAGCTTTTATCACTTTTTCCAGTCTAACTTCATGTATAGTAAATACTCAGCTGGATTTCATCTATAGTAAGGAGTCTCCCCCAATGGATTTACTCCTATAGTAAGGAGTCTCCTCCACACTGGATTATTCCTTTAGTAAGGAGTCTCCTCCCACTGGATTTACCTTCTTAGTAAGGAGTCTCTCCCACTGGATTTTATCATATAGCAAGGATATTACTCCCACTGGATTTCACATATAGTAGGATTATACTCCCACTGGATTTCATCATATAGCAAGGATATACTCCCCACTGGATTTATCATATAGTAAGGATATACTCCACTGGATTTCATCATAAGTAAGGATTATATTCCCACTGGATTTCATCCTATAGTAAGGAGTCTCCTCCCACTGGATTTCATCCTATAGTAGGAGTCTACTCCCACTGGATTTCATCCTATAGTAGGAGGTCTCCTCCCACTGATTTATCCTAGTAAGAGTCTCTCCCACTGGATTCATCCTATAGTAGGGAGTCTCCTCCCACTGGATTTCATCATATAGTAAGGAGTCTCCTCCCCCAACAGTCTCCCACTGGATTATCCTATAGTAAGGAGTCACCTCCCACTGGATTTCATCCTATAGTAAGGAGTCTCCTCCCACTGGATTTCATCCTATGTAGGAGTCTCCTCCACTGGATTTCATCTATAGTAAGGAATCTCCTCCCACTGGATTTATCTTTATAAGAGTGTCCTCCCCCACTAGATTTCATCCTATAGTAAGGATTATACTCCCACTGGATTTCATCCTACCTATAGTAAGGATTTCCTCCAGAAAGATTTCATCCTATAGAAGGAGTCTCCTCCACCTGGATTTCATCCTATAGTAAGGAGTCCCTTCCCACTGGATTTTCATCCTATAGTAAGGAGTCTCCTCCCACTGGATTTCATCCTATAGTAAGGAGTTCTCCCACTGGATTCATCCTATAGTAGGAGTCTCCTCCCACTGGATTTATCCTATAGTAAGGAGTCTCCTCCACTGGATTTCATCCTTTAGTAAGGAGTCTCTCCCACTGGATTTCCTCCTTTAGTAGGAGTCTCCTCCCACTGGATTTCATCATATATAAGGAGTCTCCTCCACTGGATTTCATCCTTATAGTAAGGAGTCTCCTCCCACTGGATTCATCTTAGTAAGGAGTCTCCTCCATGGATTTAATCCTATAGTAGGAGTCTCCTCCCACTGATTTTTCCTATAGCAAGGATTATCACTCCACTGGATTTCATATATAGTAAGGATTATACTCCACACTGGATTTCCATCATTAGAAGATTATACTCCACTGGATTTCATCATATAGTAAGGATTATACTCCCACTGGATTTCATCATATAAGAAGGATTCTCCTCCCACTGGATTTCATCCTATAGTAGGAGTCTCCTCCCACTGGATTCATCTATAGTAAGGAGTCTCCTCCCACTGATTTCATCATAGTAAGGAGTTCTCTCCACTGGATTTCATCTTTAGTAGGATTCTACTCCCACTGCGATTTCATCATATAGTAGGAAGGATACTTCCCACTGGTTTCATCATATAGTAAGGATTCTCCTCCAAAGGGATTTCATCCTATAGTGAGGAGTCTCCTCCCACTGGATTTTATCATTATGTAAGGATTATACTCCCACTGGATTTCATCATATAGTAAGGATTATACTCCCACTGGATTCATCTTAAAGTAAGAGGATATATACTCCCACTGGATTTCATCATATAGTAAGGATTATCTCCCACTGGATTTCATCATATAGTAAGGATTATACTCCCACTGGATTTCATCATATGTAAGGATTATACTCCCCGGATTCAAATATAAGAAGGATTATCCTCCCACTGGAGTTCATCCTATAGTAAGGAGTCTCCTCCACTGGATTTCATCTTATAGTAAGAGTTCCTCCCCACTGATTTCATCATATAGTAAGGAGTCTCCTCCCACTGGATTTCATCATATAGTAAGGAGTCTGCCCCACTGGATTTCCATCCTATAGTAAGGAGTCACCTCCCACTGGATTTCATCTATAGTAAGGAGTCTCCCCCACTACTGGATTTTCATCCTTAAGAAGAGTCTGTTCCATCCACTGGATTTCACCTATAGTAAGCGTTCTCCTCCCACTGATTCATCCTTAGTAAGGAGTATCCTCCCCACTGGTATTCATCCCTACTAGTAAGGATATACTCCCACTGATTTCTCCTATAGTAGGATTCTCCTGCCACTGGATTCATCCTAATAGTAAGGGAGTCATCCTCCACGGATTTTATCATATAGTAAGGAATTATACTCCCACTGGATTTCATTCAATAAGTAAGGATTCTCCTCCCACTGGTTTCATACTATAGTAGAGTCTCCTCCACTGGTTATTTCATCCTATAGTAAGTGAGTCTCCTCCCACTGTATTTCATCCTATAGTAAGGAGTCTGTCCTCAACTGGATTTTATCCTTTAGTAAGGAGTCCTCCTCCCCCTGAATGTTAATCCCTTAGTAAGGAGTCTCCTCCCACTGGATTCATTAATAGACAGGGGTTTCCTCCTGATTATTCTTAAATCCCTCCCCACGGATTCTCATATCTGAGTAAGGAGTCTCCTTCCCACTGGATGTCAGCATATAGTAAGGAGTGTCCCCCTCCCCCTTAGATTTCATCCTATAGAGGAGTCTCCTCCCACTGGATTCCATCCTATATTAAGGAGTCTCCTCCCACTGGATTTTCAATCCTATATAAGGAGTATCTCTCCCATGGATTTCATCCTTAGTAGGCAGTCTCCTCCCACTGGATTTCATCTTATAGTAAGGAGTTCCTCCACTGGATTTTCCTCTATAGGAAGGAGTCTCCTCCACTGATTCATCCTTTAGTAAGGTAGTCTCCTCCCACTGGATTCATCCTTTAGTAAGAGTTCTCCTCAACCATGATTCATCCATAGGTAAGGAGTCTCCTCCCACTGAGTTTCATATCCTTAGTAAGGAGTTCCTTAGTATCATAAGTCCTCACACTGGAATTTTATCATATAGTAAGGAGTCCTCTCCCACTGGATTTCCATCCTATAGTAAACACCAATAGGAGTCTCCTCCCCTGGATTTCATCCTTTTAGTAGGAGTTCTCTACCACACTGGATTTCATCATATAGTAAGGCATTATACTCCCACTGGCATTCATCTTATAGTGATTCTCCTCCAAGACGATTCATACGTATAAGGGAAGTCTCCTCCCACTGGATTTTATCATATAGTTAATGAGTATATACTCCCACGGTCGAGCAATTCATCTATATAAGGATTATACTACCCACTGCGGATTTCATTCTATAGTAAGGATTATACTCCCACTGATTTATCATATAGTAAGGATTATACGCCCACTCGGATTTCATCAATAGTAAGGATTCTCCTCACACTGGATTTTTTTTTTTTTTTTTTCACTATAGTAAGGCGTCCTCCTCGGAGGGGGGGACACGGGACGGGCAAGACGGGCGATGGGATTTCATCCTATAGTGGAAGTCCCCCGGGTTCTCCTTCCATAAGCGAGTCTCTCCTACGTAGTCAGTCCTTCCACGGATTGATCATAAGAGTCCTCCCACTGGATTTCATCCTATATACGGAGTCACCTCCCACTGGATCCACCTCTAGTAAAGTTCTCATCACCTATAGTAAGGAGTCTCCTCCCACTGGATTTCATCCTAAGTAGAGTCTCCCCCACTGGATTCATCCTATAGTAGTCCTAACGGTCATATGTAGGTCTTCCTGCCACGGATTCATCCTATAGTTAGGAGTCCCGCCTACTGCGTTTCACCCCTTTAGTACGGAGGTCTCCTCCCACTGTATCGTTCATCCATCTTAAGGAGTCTCCTCCCCACTGTCTTGCATCCTACGTATAGGAGTCTCGTCCACTGGATGTTCATCTTTTAGTAAGAGTCTCCTCACACTGAATTTTATCCTATAGTAAGAGTTCTTCCTCCCAACTGGATTCATCCCTATAGTAAGGATCTCACTCACACTTATGAGAAATCCAGTGGGAGGAATCCTACTATAGGATGAAAATCAGTGGGAGGAGAACCTTACTATATATGAAAATCCAGGGGAGTAGACTCCTTACTAAAGGATGAAATCCAGTGGGAGGAGACTGCCTTACATACAGGATGAAATCCGTGGGAGGAGGACCCTTACTAATATGATGAAATCATGAGGAGAGACTCCTTACTATAGATAAAATCCAGTGGGACGGGACCTCTTACTATAGGAGGAAATCCAGTGGGAGAGATCTCCTTACTATAGGATGAAATCCAGTGTAGAGACTCCTACCTCTAGGATGAAATCATGGAGGAGACTCCACTTACTATAGGATGAATCCAGGGGAGGAGACACTCCTCACTATAGAGTAAATCCGTGGGAGGAACCTCCTTTTACATCAGGATGAAATCCATGGGAGGAGTATCCTTACTATATGATGGAATCCAGTGGCGAGTATTGTGAGGAGACAAGTAGTAGGAGTTCCCAGGTCACTGGAATTATTAGCCCTATCCCATATAAGGAGTCTCTTATCCCACTGGATCTTCATCCTATATAAGGAGTTTCCTACTCCCTCACCGCATTTTCATATAAGTAAGGCATTATCTCACTCCCACTGGTATTTCATCATATATATAGGTATTCTCCTCCCACTGGATTTCCTATAGTAAGGCAGTCTCATCCCACTAGTGATTTGCACCTATAGTGAGGAGTCCTCCTCCCACTGGATTTCAGCATATAGTTATGGAGTCTCCTCCCACTGGATTTCATCCTATAGTAAGGAGTCTCCCCTACTGGATTTCAAACTTTTAGTAGGAGTCTCCTGCACCCCTGGATTTCATCCTATCAGTAAGGATGGTCTCCTCACTGGATTTCATCTATATAAGGAGTATCCTCACCACATGGATGTCATCCTTAGTAAGGAGTCTCCGTCCCACACTAAACACTTTTATCCTATAGGTACGTGATTATACTCCCACTGGATTCATCAATATACGTAAGTGATGTACTACTGTCCTCACTGCGATTTCATCGGATTCTATGTAAGGATTATACTCCCACTGCGATTTCATCATATAGTAAGCATTATATGCCGACTCACACACTGGATTTCATCATATAGTAAGGATTATACTCCCACTGGAGTTCATCATATCAAGAGGATCGGTTCCTCCCCGGATGTCACCTAAGTAGGGTTCCACTGATTCCTCCTATAGTAAGGAGTCTCCTCCACTGGATTTCTCCTATAGTAGGCGTCTCCCTCCACACTGGATTTCATCCTAAAGTCAAGGAGTCTCCTCACAGCTGTGGATTTATCCTAGGTAAGGATCTCTCCCCACTGATTTAGGTCTTATAGAGGTAAGGAGTCTCGCTCCCACTGTATTTTGCTCGTAGTTGGAGTACACGGAGTCTTCCTGCCCACTGGATTTCATCCTTTGTAGGATCTCCTCCACCTGGATTTCATCATTAGTAAGGAGTACTCCTCCACTGGATTTTAATCCTATATGTAAGGTTCTCATCTCCCACTGGATTTCATCATATAGTAAGGAGTCTCCTCCCACCATGGGGATCATAACTTAGTAAGAGTACTCCTCCCAATGGATTTACATCTATGTAGGAGTCTCTCCCTGGATTCCATCCTATAGAAGGAGTCCCTCGCCACGGGATTTCATCCTATAGTAGGGTAGTCTCCTCCACGCTGATTTCACTCTTTCGTAAGGAGTTCTCCTTCCTCCCCACTGGCTTGTCATCCCTTGTAGGAGTCTCCTCCCACTGGATTTCATCCTATAGTAGGACAGTCTCCTCCCCTGCGATTTCATCCTGATAGTTAGGAGTCTCCTCCCACTGGATTTCATGCCTTTAGTAAGGAGTCTCCTCCACTCGGATTCATCCTTAGTATCCTTCAGTTTCCTGATAGTAAGGAGTCTCCGGTCCACTGAATTCATCAATAGTAGTAGTCCTCCCTCACCACTGAATTTATCATATAGTAAGGGAGTCGCTTCCACTGGATTTCATTCCTAATGTACCGGATCTCCTCCACTGGATTTCACATCCTTTAGTAGGTCCCCCATGATTTCTTCTGAGAGATACTCCCACTGCGATTTCATCCTATAGTAAGGATTCATCGTCCCCAACTGGATCTCGATCCCTATAAGGATTACTCCTCAACGGGAGTTCTCCTATGATCCTCCCACTGGATTTTATCATATAGTCAAGGATTATACTCCCACTGGATTTTCGTCTATAGTAAGGTTATACTCCACTGATTTCATCTATAGTAAGGATTATACTACGGTTCACAGCGTGCTAAGGATTATTCCCCATTTCATCATATGTAAGGATTCTTACTCCCACTGGATTTATCATCTATATTAAGGATCCCTCCCACTGATTTCTCCTATAGTAGGAGTCCTCCCATCTGGAGTTATCCCCTAATGAGTGAGTCTCCTCCACTTGGTTTCATCTATATAGGAGTCTCCTCCCACTGGTTTCATCCTATAGTAAGGGGTATCCTCCCACGGGATATTTCATCGATAGTAAGGAGTCCTCACCACTGGATTCATCTATAGTAAGGAGTCTCCTCCCACTGGATTTCATCCTATAGTAAGCATTCTCCTCCCACTGGTTTCATCCTATAGTAAGGGAGTCTCCTCCACTGGATTATCCTATAGTAAGCGAGTCTCCGCCACTGAGCTTTCATCCGACCTAGTAAGGAGTTCCTCCACTGGATTTCACCCTAGGTAAGTAAGGAGTCTCCCTCCCTGGATTTCATCCTATGAGTAAGGAGTACTCCTCCACGGATTCATCCTTAGTAAGGAGTCTCCTTCCCAACTGGATTTATTACTCTATAGTAGGGCAACGAATTATTTACTATGGTTCCTCCCACGTGGATTGTCATCCATAGTAAGAGTCTCCTCACACATATATGAAAAATGAAATCCAGTGGGAGGAGCCTCCTTAATATAGGATGACAACCGTGGGAGGAGATCCTTACTTATGATGAAAGCACCGTGCGGAGGAATCCCTTATAAAGATGAAATCCAGTGGAGGAGACCTTCTTACTTAAAGGATGAAAGTCCAGTTGGAGAGACTCCTTACCTATATGGATAAATTCAGTGGGGGAGACTCCTTACTATAGGATAAATCCAGTGTGAGGGAGACTCCTCTACTATAGGATGACATCCAGTGGGAGGGAGACCTACATAGATGATCCGTGAGCTCCTACTTATAGGATGAATCCAGTGGGAGGAGAACTCCTTAACTATGATGCCGATGCGCGGGGGATCATAATGGATGAATCCAGTGGAGGAGACTCCGCACTAAGGATGAAAATCCAGTGGGAGGAGACTCTTACTATAGGATGCAATCCAGTGTGGAGGAGCTCTTAATATGGATGAGCGTCTGCATACATACGCCAGTGCGTGGCAGTATTCTCATCTCGTGGGAAGACAAGTAGTAAGGAGTCTCCTCAAAAACAACAACTCGCAAGCTCAGTTATATAATACGCTAAGGAGTGCTCTTCTCCACTGGATTTCATCCTTATAAGTAGGATTCTCACTCCCACTGGATTTCATCATATATAGTTGAGTGCTAAGGATTTACTCCCACTGATTTCATCATATAGTACGGATTTCTCCTCCAACTATTTCTCATAATAGGTTCCCAGCGATTTATCCAAAGATACGCCCACTGGATTTCATCAGATAGTAAGGATTATACTCCCACTGGGATTTCATACATATAGTAAGGAATTCCCTCCTAATGGGACTGCCTTCATCATCATAGTAAGAGGATTCTCCTCCACACTGGATTCATTCCTATTTAGTAAGAGCCTCCTCCTCCACTGGATTTCATCCTTATACCGTAAGGGAGGTTCTCCTCCCATGCGACTGTTCGCCTATAGTACGGAGTCTCCTCTCCCACTGATTGTATCCTCTAGTAGAGAACTCTCCTCCCACTGGATTCCATCCTGATAGGTATGGAGTCCTCCCACTGATTTATCCTATAGTAAGGAGTGCTTCTCCCACTGGATTTCATCCTTAGTAAAGGAGTCCTCCTCCCACTGATTCATCCTAATCAGTAAGGTCTCCTCCCACTGGAACTTTATCTATAGTAAGGAGTCTCCTCCACCACTGGATTATCATATAGCTAAGGATCTCTAATCCCCATGGATTTCATCACCTATAGTAAGGATTTACTCCCACTGGATTTCATCTAGATATGTATCACGCGGATTCTCCTCACATGCTGTGATTTCTCAGCTATTTCACCTACGTAAGGAGTCTCATCCCACTGGGAATTTCATCCTATAGTGAGGAGATTCTCCTCCCCTGGATTTCAGTCCGATAGTAAGGAGTCTCCTCCCAATGGATTCTCCTATAGTAAGGAGTCTCCTCCTACTGGATTTACAGGGGCCTTTAGTAGGAGTCTCCTCCATCCCACTGAGATTTCATCCTGATAGTAAGGGAGTCTCTCCAGGATTTCATCCTGTAAGGAGTCTCCTCTCCCATGGATTTCCATCCTTTAGTAAGGGTCTCCCTCCCACTGAATTTTATCGCTAGGGGGGGTGGTACAGACGCAGATCGCCATCCCATGGATTTCATCATATGGTAACAAAGGAGTCTCCTCACCATTAAATGATGGAAATCCAGTTGGAGGAGCACTCCTTACTATAGGGATGAATACAATCCATGGAGGAGAATCTTATATATGAGCTGAAATCCAGTGGGAGGGAACTCCTTACGTAAGATGAAATCCAGATGCGAGGAAGACTCCTTACTAAAGATGAATCCAGGGGAGGAGACCTCCTTACTATTGATGAAATTAAGTGGGAGGAGACTCCTTACTATAGTGATAAAATCAGTGTGTTAGGAGACTCATTCTACTATTGGATGAAATCCAGGGGAGGAGGACTCCTTACTATTAGGAGAGAATACCATGGGAGGAGACTCCTTTACTATAGGAATGAAAACAGTGGAGGAGACTCCTATATAGGATGAAATCCATGGGAGAGAGAATCTCCTCACTATAGGATGAACTCCGTGGTGAGGAGACTCCTTAATAGGATGCATCCAGTGGGAGGAGAAATCCTAGCGTATTATGCATGAAATCCAGTGGGAGTTTGGAGTGAGACAGTAGTAAGGTCTCTCAAAGCAAGGGACTGGAATTTATCATTATAGTAAAGGAGTCTCTTCCCACTGAGTTCTCTCATTAAGGTCTCAAATCATCCTTATAGGTAAGGATTCTTACTCCCACTGATTTACATCATATAGTAAGGGATTCGTCTGATCTCATATATAAAGATTCTCCCTATTCATCCTATGTGAGGAGGTCTCCCTCCCACTCGGAATTTATTCATAGTAGTAAGGATTATACCTCCACGTGATTTCACTCATAAGGAGGATTTCGCTTCCACTGGATTTCATCTATAGTATGGAGTCTCCTCCCACTGGATTTCATCACTCTAGTTAAGGAGTCTCTCCCACCTGGATTCATCCTATAGTAAGCGCGTCTCCTCCCACTGGATTTCACCTATATTAAGGAGTCTCCTCCTATATAGGATGAAATCCAAGTGGGGGGAGTCTCTTACTATACGATGACATCCTAGGAGAGTAGATTAAACATGTTATAAAACTGAAATAATAAACTGAATTTGATAATACTTACACTTCAGGTTCTCACTGATTGCTACAGCTCAGCTGAATAAAGAAGGGACAGGAACAACAGTCTGGTTTAGGAGGGTAAGACAAGTGTATTCTTCCATGTAGGGACAGAGCAAACGACTGGTGAGGAGGGGGATGTAGTTTTTTTTTTAACTTGTATATCTCCACCATGTCTCTGGGTTGTAGGGAGGGTACCCCATTAGTGCACGACATAGGCAAGTATTACACATATCTGCAGTGTATTGCTTGGTTGACTAATGTAGTCTTCTGTTTCTTCTCTTATTCAGCACTCATTAATTGACGAACGAACTTAAATAGAATTCCTTCATCTGGTTTACAAACGTTTAAAAGAGATTATATAGACTCCGTAACTATACATCACAGTTTTATTCTTATACGCTCTTTACATTTAATAACAACGATTGGCATTTTACCCCAGGGGATCCACCACAGGAACAACTAAAAATACTTAAAAAAGGGATTTACAGTAGTCCTCCCCATAGGACTTTATATTAACATAACAATAAACTTTATGGAGTAATGCCAAGGAAATAAGACACCTAATTCCTTTGGATCCCTGATCTCAGATTGTTCTTGTCGGACTATTGAACACCCTGACACATTGGTGCTGTCTAATTTCAACCTCACTGCACTTGTCACCCACATAAACACAGTACGATGGTGCTCAGGTGTCTCTCTTCAATGAGTACTGTACTTCACCCAGCCTCATCATGTTGTCCTCCTATCTGGGGAACACAAAGGTTATAATCTTCCTCACTGTCCAGTAGAATTCTTCTAGTCTTGATAATATAATAGAAGTTAGTAAAGGTGCACGTATCTCATATGTGACTGTAATATTGTGGGAGTAGTGATGTCCTGGACATCTGTAACATGCAATGAGAGTGTATACACTCTACGGACCAACCTCACATATTTGTCATAGGGATTGGCTAAGGCTGTGTATATATAATGTATGTATAATTGGTATTTTATATAGACGCCACTTGGGGACACAGTGCTGTACACTTATTACAATACAGAGTACACAACAGGGTGATTATATGGCACTAAAAACTGTGCCATATGGGGTTGTAAAGCGTCACACACTTTGCTAAATCCGTTGTTTAAACTGAACTTGATTTCTAAAATATCAGTCTCAAGTTTGCTTATTTGTTCCTACTATGTAAGTGAAAAAACACCGAACCCTTTTGTCTGGGAAACCATAAGGTCTAGAGCCTTGATTTCCCTGTGTTCCTGGTTAATACATACCCTCCAACCAACTCCTTAAAAATGTACTGGACTGTCTGTATCCACGTGTAATTAGTTTTTTTCATCTCTTTTAAATGATATTTCAGGATAATTAAAGGACTTTAGCAGAACCCGTGCACGCAAGAATTTAGGGGGAGATGCAAATTTTCTTTTTCCGACGCGCTCACCTGCCCGTAGTTCCCGCGATTGCAAAAATCCCTGTGCGAGTTTTGTCATCACGGGATCTCTGCCAGGTAAGTGGCGCCGGCTCAAGCCTCCTATTCAGTGGCGTTAAGTTTGCGGCGCTACATGGTAGCGCAAAACTTACAAGGGTGGTTTGCATCACCGCGCCACGCTATTTCTTCCGAGCATTCTCGGAAAGCGCAGGCAATCAAACTCATGTAAACCACGGTAACCTGATATACATCGATACTTGCGTGGTTTTCTCTTGCTGGCATTTTGCGGCTGCCCCAATATTGAATCGCGGATCCCCTCTAGTTTTAGGGGGCAGTTGATGTGTGTGCGTGTTAAAGGAGGGTAAATTATTCAAATTAATAGTCACAATTGCAGTCAACATATTCAATATTTGACATAGGTGGGCGGGCAGCAACGGGTGTGGAGGTGGTGTCTCACATGGTGTTAGCACATGAGATACCTTGCAGCCTCTGAAGTCCTGAGTTCGACTCGACCCTTGGATACATCTGTAAGGAGTGTGTATGTCTCCACCTGTTTTTGCGCTCGCGTCTTTTTCCCGGGAGTTTGTAAAGCGCTACGGAAGATGTCTTGGCGCTATATAACTCACCACATAACAATAATACTATGTACAGAATCGTACCCTCCAACAAAGGTACATTTATAGAAAACAACATGTTACGGGTGCAGGGAGGGTGGGGGGGCTGGGGGGTAATGATGAAACTGATCCTAGCACGGCTCCGTGCCATGTATTCTCTCAACCTTATTAAAGGGAATGTTGGGAGTTGTTTAGCAATCTGTTGTGTGAGCTTATTAGTAACCAGTTTACTATTTACCCATAGCTTTAAGTAATGTTCTGTATTGTCCATTTGGTCAATAACCCTTTCTTATTTACAAACCATTAGATGCAGGAATTATTTTGTCCCTGACAACACTTTTTTCATTGTCCATTACAAGGTGGCCTTAACCACCCTCCCCATCCCTTACAGGACAGGTCCTTTACCACAATCTTTCTTTCAGGACAATAATATGTGATTAGAAACACTATCGACTACCGGTTAGCGTACACTTAAACTCCATATTAGTCGTTGAGCGTTGTTACGCAAATAACACCCGCGCATCCGCCGCTAGCCGATTCAATACGCGCTTGTGCTAGTTTTAGCGGCGGATTTAATCAGCCGCTTAATAGCTGACGTTAAATCCGCAGTGAGTAAATCCCTTACTGGGATTTACTCACATTTCTGTAAAGCTGCATATTGAATTGCGATCAGGGGACCATTTACCAAAAGTGACACTCAGCCTGCGTGTCTGGTAAAACGAAGCTGCTATGTTTATGTGGCAGCATTTCTCGTCTTCAAGCCTAAGCTATTTTCCCACTGTCTTACATTTAAAAAATAATATAATAAGGGCTAGGCCACAAGCTATTATTGAAAACGCAGCAACCCACCGAAAATGTGCGTTCGATTTCGAATGCGATGTGCATTCTGCATTTTTTAATCGTCAATCGCATGTGTGTTTACTATACTTAATGAAAAACCTCATCGCAAACGCAATGAAATCGGACATGCAATCACATGACGATTCCAGTGTGCGATTGCCGTTTGGTGCAGTGTCAGTTTGCATGTGCCCTAAATAAGCACTTTCTTCCCCATTAAAACTGAATAAAGGAAAATTGTGTGATCTGGGACAAGCCAGGGAAAGATGAGGCGTTAAATACATGGTTACAATTTTATTTCCTTTTTACCTTCCTTTATTCAGGGACTTTCAGTTTTTGCGTTACTCTGAGAGTAACAGTTTCATTGTATAAGTGTCTTAATGTCCATAATGTTCCATAATGATGATATTGTAAACACTGTACTTACTATCCGGTCAGGGATGATATTCTGTAACTTGTGTATAACTATCCAGATAGGAATAATATTGGAACATTGTATCTCTTCCAGGTAGGGAGATATTATTGTAAACATTGTGTATAACTATCCAGATAGGGATGATATTGTAACACTGTTATCTTACTATCCAGTAGGGATGCTATGTAACATGTGTTATACCAGATAGGGATGATATTGTAACACTGTATCTTACTATCCAGATAGGGAGTGAAGTTGTAACTGTATCTTAACTATCCACGTATAGGGATGATATCTGTAAATTGTTAACTAACTCACCCAGGATAGGGATGATATGGTAAACACTGTATCTAACTATCCAGATACGGATGATATGTAACATGTATCTAAACTATCCAGATTAGAGATGATATTGTACACTGGTAGTCTAACATCATCCAATAGGGATGATATTGTAACACTGTATATCTAACTATCCAAGATAGGATGATAGTGTTAACATGTGTATCTAATACCCGAAACTATCATGAACTGTATCTAGAGATTAGATTCGCTGATACATTGTAAACGTTCTAACTATCCAGATAGGGATGATATGTAACACTGTATCTTACTAATCCAGATAGGGTGATATTGTAATTGTATCTTACTATCCAGATAGGGATGATATTTACACCTTGTATCCGACTCACGACTAGATGGATGTATTTGGTAACATTGTGTCTAACTATCCAGATAGGGAGATATTGGTAAACATGTATCTAAAATACCAGATAGGAGATGATATTGTAACATGTATCTAACTAGCCAGAAGGGATGATATGTAACCACTGCTATCTACTAATCCAGAAGGGATGATAGTTTGTAACACTCGTATCTAACTATCTCAGATAGGGATTGATGATTGTAACATGTTCTAACTATCCAGATAGGGTATATTCGTACATGTACTATCCGGAAAACTGTAAATTGTGCCTAACTATCCTGATGATAGACGGAATACTATCAGATAGGGTATGTAACATTGTATCTAACCTATCCAGATAGAGATGATATGTAACACATGTCTCTAACTATCCAGATGAGGGATGATATTGTAACATTGTATAACTATCCAGCTAGAGATGCTATTTGAACCTGGTCTTATACTATCCGAGATGTATGATATTTGTAACATGTATATAACTATCCAGATAGAGATGATCGTTGTGAACATTGGTAATCTTAACTATCCGAGTGAGAGATATTGTAAATGTATAAACTTCATCCAGATAGGGATGATATTGTAACTGTGTAGTCTACTATCAGATGAGATGATATTGTACAACATCTGTCATCTAACTATCCAGATAGGTGAGATTATTTGTACAGTGGTATAACCTAATCCAGATAGGGTTGATATTGTAACATTGTACTGTAACTTACCATAAGGGATATTCACATTGTAACAACCATAGTATATATGAACATTTAATCTCAGAAGAGATTGATAGTTGTAACATTGATATCACTAGTCCAGCATAGGGATGATATTGTGTCATGTATCTATATCACGTATGAGATATTTAACATGCAGCTATCCAGTGGATGATATTGTAACATTGTATACTAACTATCAGATAGAGATGATTTTATGTCACATGGTTGTATCATTACTATCCGATAGGATGGTGTAACATGTGTATATAACTATCCATGAGATATGTAAATGACTCGTAGAGGATGATATTGTTAACATCTGGAATCTAACTAGCCAGCTAGAGATATGATTGTAACCTTGTATATAACTTCCAGATAGGATGATATTGTAACATTGTAGATATACCTATCAGATAGGATGAATTGTAACATTGTATAGTAAACTATCCAGATAGGGATTGATATGTAACACTTGTATCTAACATAGTCCAGTAGAGAGATATTTGTAACATTGTATATACTATCCAGAAGGGATGATTTGTAACATTGGTTTATAACTATCCGATAGGGATGATATGTGTAACCGATGTATCTAAACTATCATAGGAGTATGGTATGCAAATGTCAGCTATGATTGGTAACATTGTATCTACATCCAGAAGGATGCTAATTGTAACATTGTGTTATAACTATCCTGAGTTACATTTCTTAGCAGTAGTGATATTGTAACATTGTATCTAACTATCCAGCTAGGGAGGTATATTGTAACATGTATCTAACTATCCAGATAGAGATGAATTGTAACATGCAGTATAACATCAGATAGAGGATGATATGTCAACATTGTATAACTATCCAGATGGGATGATATTGTCACATGTATCTAACTTCCAATAGGATGATATGTGTAAAACATTATCTTATAGTCCAGATAGAGATGATATTGTACATGTAATAACGTACCAGATAGAAAGATGATTTGGACTTGATAAGTTCTATCCACATAGAGATGATATTGTAAATTGTATCTAACTATCCAGATAGAGATTGATATTGTAAACACTTGTATCTTACTATCCAGTAGGGAGGATATTGAAACATTGTATATACGATCCAGATAGAAAAGAGATTGTAACCTTGTGATCTTACTATCCAGTAGGGATGATATTGAAAATTGAATCTTATATCCAGATAGGATGATATTGAACATTGATATCTTACTATCCAGATAGAGATGGATATTGCTAACATTGTATCTACTATCAGATCCAGAGATTGATTGTACATGGGTATAACTATCCAGATAGAGATGATATTGTAACATTGTATCAACTATCCAGATAGGGATGATATTGTAAACATTGTATCTAACGTCCAGTCGGGATGCTATTGTTTATAAATTGTATCTACTATCCAGATAGAGATGATATTGTAAACATTGTGTATCAACTATCCGATAGAGATGATATTGTAACATTGTATCTAACTATCCAGATGGGGCATGATATTGTAACATTGTATCTAACTTATCCAGCTAGAGATGCTATTGTAACATTGTACTAACTATCCCCAGATAGAGATGCTATTGTAACATTGATCTTACTATCCAGAGATAGAGATGATTATTGTAACCTTGTATCTAAATATCCAGATAGAAGATGATATTTAGCACTGTATCTTACATCCATGATAGGGATGATATTGTAACATTGTATTTCTATCCGATAGAGATGAATTGTACATTGTATCTTACTATCCAGATAGGGATGATATTGAACAATTGTTTTTGTTTTTATAGATCATCCCTCCGATTATCCTTACATCCAGATAGGGATGAATTGCTAACATGTATTTACTATTCCAGATAGGGATGATATTGATAACATTGTATCGTTATATCCAGCATTAGAGATAAAATGCTAACATTGTATATATCAAATATCCAGCCATAGGATTGATATTGTAACATGGACTCCCCTAACTATCCAGATAGGGAGATATTCCCCCCTACATTGTATATAACTATCCAGATAGGGATGATATTGTAAATTGGATCTTTACTATCCAGATAGGGATTGATGATAGTGAACCTTGTATTTACTATCCAGATCGAGATGATATTGTAACATATGTATATAACTGTCCAGATAGGGATGATAGTGTAAAATTGGATCTAAACTATTCCAGATAGGGATGAATTGGAACATTTGTATATAAATATCCAGAGAGGGATGATATGGTTGTAACCTTGTTATCTTAATCCAGATCAGGGCTGATATTGTAACATTGTATCTAACTATCAGATAGAGATTATATTGTAACATTGTATCAAACTATAAGATAGAGATGATATTGGACCCATTTTGTATATAACTATCGATAGCGATGATTATGTACATGTATCTAACTATCCTAGATAGGGATGATATTGTAACAATGTATTAATATCCAGATAGGATGATATTGTAACATTGATCTAACTATCCAGATAAGATGATCTTGACCATTGTATATAAACTCTCAGATAGGGATGATATCCTCTGTAACATGTATATAACATACAGATAGGGATGCAATTGAACATGTTTCTAACTATCCAGATAGGGTGTTGATATTGTAACATGGTATATAAACCATACAGATAGGGATGATTTGTAACACTGTATCGTACTATCCAGATTAGGATGATATATTGAAACATATGTGTATAAATATCCAGATAGGGAGGCAGATTGAACATTGGTTCGAACTAGACAGATAGGGATTGATATTTGTACCATTGTATATAACTATCCAGATAGGGATGATATGTAACATTGTATCTTACTATCAGATAGAGATGATATTGTAACATGGGTATAACTATCCAGATAGGATGATATTGTAACATTGTTTCTAACTATTCCAGATAGGGATGATATGTACCATTGAATAACTATCAGAAGGGATGATATTGTAACATTGTATCTAACTATACAGATAGGGATGATATTGTAACATTGTTTTCTAACTATCCAGATAGGGATGACGATTGTACATTGTATATAATATCCAGATGGCTTGAATTGTAACATTGTATATAAACCTCCACGATAGAGAGATATTGAACATTGTATATAACATCCAGATAGGGATGCGATTGTAACCATTGTATCTTACTATCAGATAGAGATGAGATTCTAACATGGATATAACTATGCCAGATAGAGATGGTATTGTAACTTGTATAAACTATCAGGATTAGAGATGATATTGTAACATTGTATATAACGATCCAGATAGGGATGATATTGGTAACATGTATCTACTATCCATATCGAGAGATATGGTAAATTGTGTCAAAACTATCCAGGTAGGGATGTATGTTGTAAAATTGTCTAATAACAATCTAGATAGGCGGATGATATTTCTCTGGTACCCTGGTATATAAAAAGATCCAGGATAGGGATGAATTGTAAACATTGTATATAACTATCCCAGATTGAGAGATTGATATGTAACATGGTTATATAACTATCCAGATAGGGATGTATGGTACCATTGCATATAACTATCCAGATAGGGTGATAGTGTAACATTGTATTTACTAATCCAGATGAGAGATATTGTAAAACATGTTCAACTAGCCACGCTAGGGATCGCTATTGTAAACTTTTGTATATCAATATGCCAGATAGAGATGAGATGGTAACCATTGTATATAAACTGTCCAGATAGGGATTCTACCGATAGGGATGATATTTGTAACATGTTTCTAAAACTATCAAGAATAGAGATGATATTGAACATTGTATCTAACTATCCAGATGGGATGCTATTGTTGTAACATTCTATATAACTATCCAGATAGGATGATGCTATTGTAACATTGTTTCGAACTATCCAGATAGGGATGATATTGTACATGTATATAAAACTATCCAGATAGGGCATTATATTGAAATTGTTATTTAACATCCAGAAGATGATTGATATTGTAAACATTGTATCATAAGATTACAGAAGGGATGATATTGTAAATTGTTCTAACTAGCCAGCTATGGGATGATAGTGTACCATTGTATATATACTATCCAGATAGGGATGATATTGACCATGGTATTCTAAATCCAGATTAGGCTGATATTGTAAATTGATAAAACTATCCAGAAGAGATGAGATGGGTAACATTGTATAACTATCGATGATAGGGATGATATGTAACCATTGTATATAACTATCCAGATAGGGATGATAGTGTAACATGTTATCTTACTATCAGTAGGGATGATATTGTTAACATTGTATCTAACATCCAGATAGGGATGCATTGTAACACGTATCTGAATATCCAGATAGCGATGGATATTGTAAAATTGTTCTACTCTCAGATAGAGATGATATTGTAACTTAGTATTATAACTATATAGATAGGGAGTGATATTGTAAAATTGTATATACTATACAGAAGGGATGATATTGAAATTGTTTCTAACTATAAGATAGGGATGATCATGGGAACCATTGTTTTCAACTTTCCAGATAGAGAGTGATATTGTACATTGTAGCTAACTATCCAGACAGAGATGAGTATTGTAACATTGTGTTAACTATCCAGATAGGGATGATACTTGTAACATTGTATCTTACTGATCCAGATCAGAGAGATATGGTAAACATTGTATCTAAACTATCCAGATAGGGTATGATATTGTAAAAGTGTATATTTACTATCCAGATAGAGATGATATTTGTAACATGTTATATCACTATCCAGATAGGGATGAAATTGTAACATTGTATCTAACTGACAGCTAGAGAGATATTGTAACCATTGCTATCTCACTGAATCAGAAGGGATGATATTGTAACATTGTATATAACTATCCAGATAGGGAGATAATTGTAAACATTGTATCGTACTATCGATAGGGGGATATTGTAACACTGTATTAAATATCCAGCGAGAGATGATTATGGGAACAATGTACATACTATCAAGATAGGATGATATTGTAAACATGTATATAAAACTATCCAGATAGGGAATGATATTGCTAAAAGTGTATATAACTTATCCAGATTAGGGATGTGTATTATTGTAACATTGTATTTCGTGAATATCCAGATAGAGATTGATATGGTAACATTGTATCTAAATATCCAGATAGGGATGTTTTGTAAACATTGTATCTTACTCTCCAGCTAGGATGATATCCTGGTAAACATGTGTATATAACTAGTCAGCTAGAGATGATATTGTCAAATTCGGTATTCTAACTATCCAGATAGAGATGAGGATTGGAAAATTGGTATATAACTATTCCAGATAGGGATGAGATTGTACACATTGCTAGATAACTCTCCAGATAGGGATATTGTAACACTGTATCTAACTATCCAGTAGAGATGATATGCTAAATTGTATATAACTATCCGATAGGGATGATATTGTACACATTGTATATCACTATCAGATAGGGATGCATATGGTAACATTGTATATTAACTATCCAGCTAGGTGATGATATCTTGTAACATGTATTAACGTCCAGATCGAGATGATACTGTAACATTTATCTTACTATCCAAGAAAAGGGAGAGTATCGAATTGTAACATTGTGTTATAACTATCCAGGATAGAGTTAATTTGCTAACATTTGTATCTAACTATCCAGATAGGGATGGTGATATTGTAACATTTATCTAACGATCCAGATAGATATGATATTTGTAACATGTGTCATAATATCCAGAGAGAGATGATAGTGTAACAGTGATCTACTTATCCAGATAGGGATGATATTGTAACATTGTATCCTAACTATCCAGATAGGGATGATATTGTAACACCTGTATTAACTATCCAGATAGCGATGAATTTGTAACCCTGTCTTAATATCACAGATAGAGATATATTGTAAAAATTGTAGTCTAGCTTATCCAGGATAGAGATGATATTGTAAATGTATCTAACTATCCAGCTAGGATTGCATATGTAACAATTGTATCTTACTAATCCAGATAGGGATTGCGGGATGAATTGTGTAACATGGTATTCCGTACGATCCAGTAGAAAGATATTGTAACACGTATCTTATCTTCCCAGATAGGGATGATATTGTCACATTGCATCTTACTATTCCAGGTATCGGGAGGATATTAACATTGTATCGTATATCCAGATAGAGAGATATTGTAAATTGTATCTAACTATCAAGGATAGATGTATCTTGTAACATTGTGTATAAACTATCCAGCTTTCTATAGAGAGGATATTTGTAACAGTTGTATCTAACTATCCAGATAGGGATGATATTGTAACATTGGATATAAACTGTCCACGATAGGGATGATATTGTAACATTCGTATCTAACTATCCAGATAGAGATGATATGTAACCTGTGTAAACCTAGCCAGATAGAAGAGGATATTTGTAACATGGATCTAACTATCAAGATTGGGATGATATTGTAACATTGTATCTTAATTACCAGATAGAGATGCTATTGTAACATTTACTTAACTATCCAGTATAGAGATGATAGTTTGTAAAATTGTATCTTACTATTCCAGATAGAGATGATATTGTAACATTGTATCTAACTATCCAGATAGAGATGATATTGTAGACACTGGATCTAGCATCCAGATAGGGATGAATGTAAATTGTATCTACTATCCAGATAGAGATGTATTGTAACATGGATCTTAATATCCAGATAGGGATGATATCTGTACATGGTATCTTACTATCCAGATAGGGATGATATTGTGTAACATTGTATCTACATCAGGAATAGGGAATTGATATGTAAAACATTGTATCTTACTATCCAGAAGAGATAAAAATTGTAACATTGTAACTATAACTATCCAGATAAGGGCATGATATTGTAACATGTATCTAAACTATCCAGATAGGGATGATATTGAACATTGTATATAACTATCCAGATTAGGAGAGGCTTTTATTGAATCTTGTATCTTTACTATTCCAGATAGGGATGATATTTGAACATTGTATATTACCATATACAGATAGAGATGAATATTGTAAAATTGTATATAAACGGCCAGATAGGGATGCTATTGTAACATGTATCGCTAACCCTATCCAGATAGGGATGATATTGTAACATTGTAGGATAACATCCAGATAGGGATGATATTGTAACATGTATCTTACTATCAGATAGGGATGATATTGTAAACTTGTTATCTAATATCCAGATGAGAGATTATATTGTAAATTGTATCTAACTAGCCCAGATAGAATGAATTGTAACATTGTAATAACTATCCAGATAGAGATGATATTGTAACAGTGGATATAACATCCGATAGGGATGAATGTAACATCTGTTAATATACAAAAACTGATCCGATAGAGTTTGATATTGTAACATGTATCTCACGATCCCAGGATAGATGATGATATGAACAATGTATATAACCTATCCAATGATAGGGATGATATTGAACCTTGTATCTAAACTATACAGGATAGGGATGATATTTGTAACCATTCTGTTTCTAACCTATCCAGAGAGGGATATGAGATTGAACAGTGTATATAACTATCCGAGGGTTAGGGATGATAGTGTTAAACCACGGTATCTTACTATCAGATAGGATGATATGTACCATTGGGTATAATATCCAGGATAGGGATGAATTGTAACATTGTCTAACTATCCAGATAGGGATGATATTTTTTGTACCATTGTATAGAAAACTATCCAGATAGGGCTGAGATGTAAAGTGTATCTTACTATCCAGATAGAGATGATATTGTACCATTGTGTATAACTATCCAGAGGGATGATATTGTAAACATTGTTTCTAAAACTACCAGAAGGGATGATATTTTACCATGTATATAAACTATCCAGATCGGGCATGATATGTGTCACATTGTATCTAACTAGACAGATAGGGATGATATTGAACATGGTTTCTAACTATCCAGATAGGGGATGATATTTTACCATTGTTATATTTGTAACCTATCAGATAGGGATGATATTGCTAAATTGTATATAATCTCCCGATAGAGATGATCTTGTGTAACATTGATATAACTAGCCAGATAGGATGGATATTGAACATTTGTATCTTACTATCCAGGATAGAATGATCTTGTAAATTGTAACACAAACTATCCCAGATGAGATGATATTGTAAAATTGATATAAACTATCCAGATAGAGATGAGTATTGTAACATTTGTATATTACACGATCCAGATAGGGGATGATTATGTAACATGTATCTTACTATCCAGATTAGAGATGATATTGTCAACATTGGGTCTAACTATCCAGATAGGGATGATTATTGTAAACATTGGTATATAACTATCAGATAGGGATGATATTGTACCATTGTATATAACTATCCAGATAGGGATGATATTGGAACATGAGTGTATATACATCCAGATAGAGATGATCTTGACATTTGTATATTACACTATCCAGATAGGGATGATTTTGTACCATTGTATATAAACTATCCAGATAGGGATGATATTGTAACACTTGGATCTTATTCCAGATGAGAGAGGATATTGTAACATTGTTTGTCTAAAACTATACCAGATAGGGATGATATGTAACTTGTATGTATATAACTATCCCAGATATAGATGATATTGTAACATGGTATTAACGGCCAATGGGATGATAGTGTAACATTGTTTCTAACTATCCAGATAGGATGATATGTCACGATGGTATCTAACTATCCAGATAGGGATGATATTGTAAAATTGTATATAATATCCAATAGGGATGATATTGTAAATTTTTTCTAACTATCCAGATAGGGATGATATCTGTACATTTTGTATGATAAACTATCCAGATAGGATGATATTGTAACATTGTAATTAAATCCCAGATAGAGATGATATTGATAATGATCTAACATACATATAGGGCTGAATATGGTAACATGTTTTAACTATCCAGATAGGGATGATATTGTACCATGTTATCTAACTATCCAGATAGGGATGATATTGTACCATTGTCAATATAACTATCCAGATAGGGATGATATTTAACATTGTAGTATAACTATCCACGATAGAGAT